>DWMR01000787.1:0-11036 GCA_018245355.1 Dalla costala | reverse complement strand
AAGACCAGGTGTATTGGCGCAAGACCAAGACCAAGACTGGCTAAGTCTCGTCTTGTTCTTGCATTTGGGCAACACTAGTTAAAATGTATCTGAAATATTATATAGGTACTTACTTGTAGCCTACAAGGTAGGTAAGTACCTATGCCAGCTTAAGAACTGGTAACAATTCATTTTAGATAAAAGCTGCAAGCGAGTCATCAAGTGGCGGCGCAGCGAAGCTCAAGATAAGGAACTGTTTACAATGCTTGAGTCAATGTCCTCCTCTGCGTGCGGACAGGGAAAACCTTGGAGTGGCAATAACGCGTCTTCCATCTCTTCCGCTTACAACCTTCACGTAGCCCTTGAGGGTGTTGATCCGAACATAACTTAATCGACCACGTACACGCTAATGTGTCCATTGTAATTTCAAATGTTGACTTTTAATTATGGACTCCTATTTGCACGCGCTGCGAAATAAGTAACTTAATTTAACTCATCGTTAGCTTTCAATCTTTTTTCAACAGTTCTGTTAAAGTTCAGCAGCTTCCAATATTGTTTTGAGAAATAAGTTTTACTCTTTAAATCCTACTCTATCGTCAGCTCGGTCTATGTCCCGATGACGCGCCCCTAGCGTCCGCCTCGTAAATAAATTGAGCCCTGCATTAGTGACAATTGCTCGCTATTACCAGAGTGCACCTTATGTCTTTCGAGTTCTTGTAAGTAAGGATATTGTTATTGTATTTTTGTATAATATCCTTACTTAATACTACACATGTCATAATAATGTATGGATTATGGCCGGGCTCAGAGTGCATGAGTGAGAATATTCCTGTAAAGAAAAACCCGGAACAAAATACATTTACAAACTCATAGGAAAATTTTACAAGCGCACCGGTTCTTTGGATATAACACTAAGCGACATGCCAGTTCAAACTATAGTCACCCACCCACCGTCAAGTAACCCACCTATGGGTTAGATACTCCGAATGAACATTGGTTTACGAAAGTCCTTTCTTTAGGTGGGTATACTATGATAGCTATAAACTTTCACGAAATCTAAATAAACCACGTGAATAAGGTTGTTACTTACACTTCATTTGAGTTTAAATTTCATTTTTACGGCTCTCACTTTAATTATGATTCAGACTATGAAAGTAAGTACTTAAATGTTTTTACGAATATTTTCGCTTTTATGTTGGTAAGGTCAAATTAAGTCGCTTACCCCATAGGTTTCTGGCTTCAGACCAAGTTATCTCACGAACTAAATCACAGGTCAGTGAATTTAGAATACTCGACATTATTCGCACAGTCACAAATTTTGTCATGCAATGCACTAATTTTGGTTGAATGTACCTTGCACCTTAACTAGCAATCCCTACAAGGTACGAGTAGATTATTACGTTCCTACTTACATTTTTATTTTGTAGTGAATCTTAAAATAAAATAAAATTTAAATTGATATTAGGTAATATTAGGTAAGTATAACAAAAAATAGCCAAATATACTTAGTCCTACTAATATTACAAATTCAGAATAAAACCTTCTCATAAGGCCAAAGTCCTCCAAGCGGACCAGGTTTTCGATATTGTTCTCAACGGTGTCTCAAAGTCTCCCAACTAGCACTCGCGGACACTCTCTCGTACCCGTGATGTTATAGCAATGGGTTAGTTAGTAATGACAATATGAATAATGAGACGAATAAGTATTTCACAAGGGAGAACAGTAGATAGGTACCTACTGTTACCTAAAATCTATCGGCAAGCAAGTTGTTGTAACAGCGAGTGGTCGTAGTTAATCTTTGGATTTGAATAGGTTTCACTGTCTTTTTTGCACCAACCGGCCTAAAATATATTTTTCACTTATGCATATGTTAAGCCCACGACGATTCACTAAGAATGCACAGCTCAGCGGCACCTGTGTCCTTTCGTTCCCTACTTTGGCGATTCATCGTCAATCTCAATAGCACTCCAAAGGTGCGTTGAAAGGAACAATATTGCAACTCCCTTTGCATAACGACAGTGATTCTGACTGTGGGTGTGGGTAGGTTCCTGGGTTCGATTCTCGTCCAGGGCAGATATTTGTTTGGCAGATAAACTCTTGTTCTCGGGTATTTATTTTGTTAGGACAGGTACGAAATATTTTTAGTACCTACCTAGGTAGGTAGGTACCTACTTATTCATATTGGTGCTCACATCTATCAAGAAGGCAGGTTTTTAAATCCAATAAATCAATTACGGACCCTCCAACTGAACACACAGAACGTTTTTATCCGACTGCATGAAAAATAGGATTATGTTTTTGAGTGTTTGTATGTATAAGTATTTTAAGTAAGTATGTCTATAACTCTATATAAGTATTAGTCACGCTGCGCTATGTAGTTTTCAATTTTAACAAAAAGCTTTTGTCATGTGCATCATGTAACATATCAAATGAAACTAAAAGGGCATAAATTGGTAATTTTTGGAGATTAAATTACATCCATTAATTACTAAATTTAAAACCCAATAGATTGGCAATCGATAAAATTGTAGATACTATCAAAATATTTACTTGAAATACTTAATTTTCATGTCGGTCCAATTTCAAGTTACAACCCTGAACGTTGGTAGCGAATAAAGTTTATTAGGATAGTGGGATAAAGGTTTGACACAAAAAAATTCAAATAGCGATAGGTCGTGTCGCTTGAATTCTTACAAAAACTATGGTGGACCCAGCTCATTTGTGTTTTTTATATTTTGGTAGAGACGCGACGGCAGGTAGACGAGTCCTCGCAAACTTTATATAACGACCCTATCAGCTTTTTCCTTTTTTATAAGATTTACCTCTAAGTATATAAAATTGATAGTAGGTAGGTACCTAGGTATTTTAGAAAAAAATATTTTTTTATCTAATCTGTTCCTACATGTAGGTAAAGTTGCTAAAAATGCCTTGCCTCTTCAAGGTAGGTCACTTGGTGGCTACTTGTAACGGCTGCATGCTCCTTTGCCAATAATTTATTTTCATAGAAACAAAATCCTAATCTTAATAACCCGGTTCGATGACAACCAGTGAACGCAATTGAAAACCCATAAACGACCATACTTTGTAGTATTATTTATTATTTACACTTATATCTTTCATCCTTCTTTCTTAATAAATAATACTACCTACAACTTTATGGCAGAAATTTCTTCCGAAAAGGCGATGACTAGAGCGTTCTCGTTGTTCCAGTGGGCATTGGTGGATAATCTTTTTGTATGTGCTCTATTAATCCGATAAGTATTTATTCGTACCTACTTCTGCATCCTACTCTAGAGCCCGGAGTTCCAATGATCCATTGGATTTCCTTTTCGAGCGATGTGCGTTTTATTTTAATTCAAATTTAGGGCAAAGAAAGGACTCGTGGGTTCCATCCAAGTGTTACAGTAATTAATTAGATACCTACAGTGAATGTTTGAAGTAAATAAAACGTGCTTGGCCAAATCCTCGGCAAATAATCCTTTTTTGAAAAAATATATTTTTGTAGACAGAAATGGAACTCGGATCATTTTACAAAAGAAATCACAATATTATTGCACTAATCCACTAAAGTCTGGAAAAATAAAGCAATTAAATAATCACCAAATATCTAAACGACATCAAAAGCTATCACAGAGCCATATCCATAGAGTGGGAGCATGTCGGGTCGGGACGTATGGACTATGGAAGTAATGCTTAGTAAGTACCTACGGTACTAACTTATTACCTACCTACTTCCATAGTGGAACCAATAAACGTAGAGACATTTTGCGATTCCAGTAATATTATTATCTCTATCATTAAATAATTCTTCTGTACGTGTGTTTGTTATTGAAGTCCTCACTACACGGCTGGGACGATTTTGATACAATTTGTTGTGTGTTTGAGTGTGTCCCTCCCTAATACCATACCACACAAATCGCGTCTCAAAGGCACGATTTTGGTACGTTTTGACAGTTTTCGTAGTCTGCTAATCTAAAACGCCGGCCGATCGCAGCGAGAGGGGCGGCACACATTAAAGTGCTGTCCTAAACCGTCTTTGTTCTACGAATGCGATTGTTTTTGATTGTGTGACTATTTTATTTATGTTCAAAGCAGAAAGGCCCATTTTATGGAGTAAATTGGATATAAATATTATAATTCACCTTTAGTTTTCGCATAATAAACGCATAATATTCGCATAATAACATAATTCGTTTTCGAAATACTTTGGGACTTGTAAAACTCATTTACAGTCTAGACCAGGAAAGCTCAAAAATCACATTGATTTAAGACTCATCTACCTTTCACTAAAAATATTATGTTTTCTTTTAAAATAGGTAATACTATACTACTCTACTACTTTACTATACTTACTATTGAGTTTTTGATTTAAGTTTATTTTCGGATTAAATCAGTTTATTGTTCTAGTACTTCGTGGTTGCCAACAACAAAGAAATCAAAATGGTCCTTGGTCAGGAAAAGGTTGGGAGCTCCTCGTCTAGACTATTGACAACACTGCAATGCGGACAAGTTGGTGACATTGTCGCACGACCGCTAAAAATTGTTTTGCTGCACGGTGCTGCGGGCAAAATTCTTGGAAAATCGGAAGATTTTGGCCTAGAATTATCTGGCGCGCACTACGGCGGGAGGTACGGTGTCAGTAGGTATATGTACTCTGTGGTGTCAGTCAAGTGTCACTAGTGTCAGTGAGTGGCAGTGACGGTGACAAATCAATAATTCGTACTATTCGTAGGTATTGAATTGAATTGCCATGTAATTTATGTATTTCAATTGTAATTTACGATAGGAGTATAGGACCGTCAATTAAAAATATAATTAAAACCGTAAGACACGTCGACTCATCGTAAGGATCTGGATTAGCCTTTCGCGCTTTCTTGAAAACATGAGTTTTACTAACAAGGTGATTATTAGCAATTATCACTTTCGGATTGTAAGTTAATAATTGGAAACTAATGTTTAGTATATAATAAGTTACTAAAAGAAAAATAATTACAGAATTTTCCGGAGTTGAAGAACGATAGATTGTTGAAGGCAGCTCTTGGTCAAGACGTAGATAAGGTCCCGGTATGGGTAATGCGACAAGCCGGCAGATACTTGCCAGAGTTTCAGGCAATACGAGCTCAGCATGACTTCTTTACTGTGTGCCGCACTCCGGAACTGGCTTGTGAGGTCACACTTCAGCCCCTAAGGAGATACAAACATTTGGATGCATCTATAATCTTCAGTGATATCTTGGTTATACCACAGGCTCTTGGGATGACTGTAGAAATGCATCCTGGTGTGGTAAGTGTTTTATAGATGATTATTACCAATAAATGAATATAATATCTGACATTATGGGATTTTTACCTAATCATTGTGGGAGTAACAACAGCTATTAGCAATAACATGTTTTAAGAGACTGGAAACATTATTTTGCAGGGTCCTGTTTTTCCAACACCTCTGAAAGATCCTTCTGAGATAGATGCCCTCCAAGAAGAAGGTGCTGTGTCAAGATTGTTATATGTGGGGGATGCTATTACACTGACAAGACATAAGATTGAAGGGAAAGTGCCATTGATAGGTTTCACTGGAGCCCCGGTAAGTTTACAATAGTTTGATATTGATTTTTGACATTATTTTAATTTCAATACAGGAATTTAGGACATTAATTAACACTTGCAAGTCAGGTAGACTGTAACATAAATATGGTCAGACTGGATGTTTTTGGTGAGATGACTGTTTTAATATTCCAGTTCACACTGATGGGATACATGATTGAAGGTGGTGGCAGTAAAACCATGTCCAAAACTAAGGAATGGCTAGAGCAATATCCTAAGGATGTGGAGAAATTACTCAGCATGTTGGCACGGGTTATAATTGATTATTTGGTGATGCAGGTCAGTGTTCCAATTTTTTTCTTTAATTTGTGAAAATTTTGTCCAAATGATTGGAATAGCAAGATGATGATTGCGGGAATGAGCCAATATTTCACTTTGCTTCACTTGACAACATCTTGCATTTCCAGTTTTGATTATTTACTTACTGTTCATTATTTGTAAGAATCTGCATATATAGCTGTACGCCACTTGTGCCAGAGGTTGACATTTCATATTGCTTTTTTTTATAAAAGGTAGGTAAGGTATTTTTATTTAAATGTGGGCAAGCTCCATTTATTAGTATTAAAAAATTTATAGGTGGAAAGTGGGGCACAAATGCTACAAGTGTTTGAATCCAGTGCTGATCATCTTACCCGAGAACAATTTATACAAGTGTCTGCCCCGTTCTTGAAGGACATCAGGCAAGGGGTTCAGACTAAGCTTGTAGAGAAAAACTTGGAACAAGTTCCTATGGTCAGTATTTTTCAGAATCTGTCAAAAATTATTTTAAAGTATTTAAACTAATATTAATGGACTAATATGAAAAGACCTGCTGCGCCTAAATATTGATATCTGGCGGGAAGTGGATTAGACTAAAAAAAAAATGTGTCTTCTTGAGACTAAAACACACCTTGGGGACTCTGAGCTAGATGAGTTAGTTAATATTAATGAACTTATTTGTCAATGCTTTATAAATTATACACCCTTTAACAGTGGTATGGAAATGAATATTACCAATAATATACGTTTTTTTATTAACAAACATCACAAATACAACACTTCAATCGCATTCATACCCTTAATTTATTCTGATGGCTTTTCTCAGAAGACCAAAAGTGTAACCTTATGAATGTGGTAGTGTTCTTGACATCAATGTTACAAATCCCAACCCTCTTATTTATCTTATAATTATGTACAAAATATTTAAAAGGTTCATTGAAGATAAAAACGCAATTAATGACATAAGTATGTAATCTACTAATCGTACTTTACTTACATTGTTATTATGTTCGATTTTTACAGACCATATTTGCTAAAGGTGGAGGACATTCTTTGGATATACAGGCCCATTTGGGATATGAAACAGTGGGTATTGACTGGACCATTGACCCTACTGAGGCTAGAAAAATTGTTGGCACTAACATTACTTTGCAAGGGAACCTGGACCCACAGGACTTATACAAATGTCCGGTATGTATCAAAATCGTTTTCCATTCTCACAGAACTATGAAAAAACATGATTCATCAGTAGTTTTTAGAGAACAGGTTAGTAATAAATAAATATTTACAGGAGGAAATTAGGAGACTGACAATTGGAATGGTGAGGAAATTTGGAAAGCAAAGATACATTGCTAATCTGGGTCATGGAATTACACCTCAAACACCGTTGGGGAGCATGGATGCATTTACAGAAGCTGTTCATGAGGCATATTAGATGAAATGAAATAATTTTCCTAGAATTACAAGTTTATTGGATGTTGTGTGTAGTACAACAACATTATGTTTGCTTAAAATTATTTTTGACTGCTCATGTTATTTAAAATAAAATGTAAATGTAAAGGGTATTTATAATTTACATAGTGTACGTGGATTTTGCATTCTGACTAGTCGCTGGCATTTCTTCATCATGACTTCCAACTGACTTCTTCACATACTGAAATGACAGACAAAATTGAAATTTAATCTTCTCATCAAAAATAAATCTTTTGCCCCTGACTACAATCCATTAGTCTTCAATTTAATCATATATTTATATACCTATATTTTTTTTACTAACTCAGAAACCTGGCAGATGCACACAACAAAGTTTCATAACAATATCGAAATGCATAAGTAAATACAAATTATATACAAATTTGCTTTAAATATAACTATATAAATATAAAATATACACAATTTTATACTCACTTGAGGGTTAATTTGAATTTGTTCATCCATTTCTTGGATGTACTGGTGTAGTTTGGTACAAGCTGCCATTTGCTGTTCTAGTACACTAAGTGTCTCTGGTGAAGCATACTTCTCTGGACTGTCGAGGAAGATAACCATTCCATCCTTTTGGTTTATCATAGCGTAAATTTCGCCCTCCTCTATCTACAAATTGAATACCTGAATTAAAATTATTGTAGGTATATAACAGACTAATGGTATCAGTTGTTACTTGGATTACATTTAAAAACTGCATTTACAATCTATTACTATAAACAGTTTTTTAACAATAAACTTGCCATATTAAGTATGTAACTCTCAGCTTCAGTTGGTCCGGACAGCTGCACACGCGATGCAACATCTGTCAGCGACAGGGTTATGAATGTTTTTGTCAGTCGCTGAATGCTTTTCTTATATCCTGCATTTAGTAGCTAAAAAGAATATAATATTGGTAAATCGTATCTATGGTGAATTAAAGTATTATCTAATGCAACGAATAAGGTGTAACACCAAAGAAATAGATATCATTTAGGTGAAGGTAATATTGGTTGATTTCTGTAACAGACATTTTATTATTTTATAAAAGACATTTTGTGTTCTATTCCTATATTAGTAGTAGTACTAATGTTGATGTGTAGCTGCTATAGCATTTTATCACACACATTAATTATATAACACAATATTATAGCAATCTTCCTTCTAAAATATCTATATAATAATCATACATACCTGGTAGACTAAGCCCATATTTTTGTCCCTGACATATGTCTCCCTATTTTTTATGGTTGCATGGGGAGTTGTAGCAATCTCATGGTATGCTACTGATAGTGGTTTCAGGAATCGATATACAACTTGAGATGTATATTTAGGCATTGGGAGAATCTGAAAAAAAAGGTAAAGGTTAAATATTTATGTACATTTTATAAAACTAACTATTCCCAATCGCTAATCGCTAATCGCTATAATAATCGCTAATATAAGCTATAGGAATATTCTTTCAATTGAACTGATAGAAAATTTGTGACATTCTTTGTATTGTATTCTTGGTGATGTAAAATTTTAAGCTTGTATTTAAATATCATCATATTATTAAAAACAATTTATTGACAATTAAAACTTGCCAAGTTATAAATCCAATATTGAAGAACATTACAGATTTTCTATTTACATAATTAAAAAAGGTTGTATATTCCTATAGCTATGAATAAATGAACAGTTATGGAACTTGGCATTCATCCATTAGAACTCAACACTTTTGTCGGGGACACTGACCACCTCAAATGTTGTTTGTACTGAACTTGGAACTTTTTTCATATTTATGTATTATTAGATTAGGATTATTATATATTAGGATATAAATTCAAATAAAAATGTATACTGTAGAAAACAAATGTTTGACTGACAAATGTTTTATATCAGTGACAAACAGTACATGCCTTACCTTTCTATGTAAGAGATAAGAAATCAAAAGATATTTCTTGTAAGCTTCCAACATGATGTGAGAGACAACCATTGCAGGAACTGTCACAACAACTTCAAAAAAATACAATGCCCTATCATAGTTCTTCAGAGCAGTGTATATCATTCCCCCATAATAATAGTAGAGTAAAAAATGTTTCGAGTCACTGTTTCCTCCAAGCTAAAAAATATTTTACAATATTTATTTTATACAACATATTAAAATAATATCCATTATTATAGTAATAATATTTGTTTTAGTAATTCTTCAGAATACTTATTGTAAAAATAAATGGTATAATATGGATGTATTTTTTCATTTATTTAAATGTACCTTTGCCTCTGAGCCAATGCCAGTAACATCAGTGTCCAAGAATTCAAGAGTGGGTTTCATACATTTGGACAAGAGACAAAGTTGACATAGGTCTGCATGAATTGATGTCAGCTGTGAGTCAAACAGCTGAATCTTTCTTATGGCTTTTTTGAGGATTTCTATGCCCCGGATGGGTTGTTTTATCTCAACAAGGTGGTCAGTGAGCAGGTGACACAAATCAGCATCTGGAATGAATGGATATTTCAATAATATCATTGCTACTACTTTAGAATAACTAATAATGTTGTTAAGGATCATAACTGGTGTATAACAATAAAAGTAGCATTTAAACAACGACAAAACTAGATTTGAGGACTCTTCTTTTTGTAGGTAAAAAGCAATATTTATTACTAAAAGTATATCCTGTTTTCGTTATTTTTAAGAGCTTTTTGGGAGCTCATATTCAACTAAGTACACGAAAGACCTTCATCACACATTAATCCATTTAAGTTAAAGGAACTTACACAAGTCAGGAGAGAATCTCACTTGTTCTCCATTGCAATTAGTTATGAATTCATGAACTTGTTGATACATTCCAGACTTATCGACATCACTGATACCCTGTAAAAAAAAGTGAAACTGAATGGATTCTTATGAAATTTAGTGTGGGGATAGAGGTTTAATAAGGAATAAAAGTTAGTAGGGAAAACAAATCTTATGTAGGTGGACTCACGGGTCCCTAGTACTTTGTTTATAATTTATAATTGTAACTTTCACAATTTTATTTTAAGCGTTTGTATGACAGTGGATGTGGCTAGTATGTATATGGTTGTTGTGTTTATTACTAAGACTCGCACTAAACACCCATTTTAACTTTTAACACTTATATGTAAGGAAGGGGTGGAGAAGGATTACCCCCAGTCTTACCATGCGGAGACTTAATTTTAAAGATATACTTACTCCTTCGAAACCAGCGACAAAGACCCACTTTAATTCAAATTTCAACCCACAATATTCCAAACATTGATTCAGGAATTAAATAGAGTAATAAAATTGACTGACCTGAGGAAGTGAGTATTTAGCTACGAGAACAGCTAGAACCCCAAGGGAATGCTGTTGAATGTCCAAAGTTTCCAAGACTGTGTTGAGGTGTGCACTGTTGCGCTGTAAGACTTCATCGGATTTGCCTATAATGTCACATAAGTCGCGATAGCTCCCTAGAAAAAACATGCAAAGGCAGCGCTTTAGTTTTAACCGTCTTTTGAATATGTGTTTATTTAGTTTGTGTTATAATATATACCTGATGCAGACATCGTTCGGACGTTATTCACAAATTGTTCTAAAGGCGAGGCCATTTTTCGATAAGATTTGTTACGATGATGTTCTTTTAAACTCAAGAATATATCCGACTAGACTAGCAAACAAAATTAATTTATTTATAGGGCGAATTTGCGATCGATCGATACCTTGATACCTTTAAATTAATAAAATCTCTATTACCC
>DWMR01000786.1:0-11043 GCA_018245355.1 Dalla costala | reverse complement strand
AAACTAAACAAAATAAGATCTTACATCTCAAGTGAGCTGTTATTTTTGTAGACGGATTTTTTGCGCTGACCCGATATTGGTTGGATGGAGTTGGTATTGTTGATCGAAGGTAATGGGCGACTCTTACAGGAGATGTTCAACTGTGTAATTCGCTAAGATCAGTCTCGTCCGCAATCTCGACTTTACTTGTCACTGCATATAAGACCTGTCAAACTGTTGGATATAGAAAAAGGAAGGGGACTGGTTCAATTACCCCGCGTGGAGGTGATGGGTCACGCGCACGTTCTATGAACGCTTACTTTTATTACCTTATTCATATTCGCTCATAGGTAAATGTGACAGTAATATGGTAGGATACTTTTTAAAGAAAATGTAATTATGTACGACGAGTGAATTTACATTGAAATTAACTTATATTTATAACCAGAACTTATATTTTTACTAACAAGAAGAGTCTACTTGTTGGCTGTAAGTGAAATAACTCCCGACAGTAATTTATTATGACGCGTAAAAAACTGACGAGCAGATATTTAATAAATATCTATATAATAATAAAAATATACAGTTCGTACATATCGCTCACCTCGCCAAACCTTGTTCACAGCCGCTCATGCGAGACGCTAGTCGAGACAGACAATATTTAAATGTTCCCTTTATTTCAGTGAACTTTCAGATCGAATGAATTGAATTATATTGATTGATTGGGAGTAAAAAGTTTGGTTGAAGCCCTGAGAGCCACTCGACGTGTGAAGAGTTCCATGTCGGTTGTGTCAACCGATCGAAAACCGTTGTTGTGTTGACCAAACGTTTTGCTAAATCCGGCGCGTTCGGAAGTCGGATGGGATGACCGCAAAAATTTCGTGAACACTTTCGAAGCTGGGTTAAGCAAGCGTTACGACTTGACGTAGATCTTCGATCGCCTTCAGCATATGATAATAAGTACTAACTCTCGATAGATTAGGGCAGCCTAGAAAGTTCTTACACTTGTGAAACAGCGTGATTCCACTGGATTCTGGTAGGTACTTTAAAGGACGCCAATAAGGGAAAACCTATATCGAGAAATGGAGTCAATAAAGAAAGCTGAGGGAAATTATTAAACTTCGAATCCGAGGAAAATAAAAAAACAGTGTCCTGTTAAAGTGAGGTCAATACCTCGAAATATCTGAATAACATGATTATGCCATTCTTATAAATCGGACAAGCAATATTCGATAAAGCTTTTAGCACAACAACAAGGGCGATAAAAATACAAATTGGGCCCTTGTTTTTATCAAGTGATATTTTTGTTACTTAAGTTCAAGCCACCCAGTGCTTAATAGCTTATTAAATGATTATACTGCATTGAATATATTTCGAACTCTAATATCGATATTAAAATATCGAAAACCATCAAATATCGAAGACGAAAAAATATACTGCATTGAATTGTTTTGAAAGTACACTTATAAAAGTCAAAGACACTTCTAAATGGACGAGTAGGTAAGTATGTTTGATTAAAATAATTAAGATTTAACTGTGTAATAATAATAATACAAAACTAGTTAAGACCCAATGACAATAAACCGAAAAGAAAAATTAATACATTTTAAATTCCAATCAAAATTAAGAAACACGGGCTTTATAATTATATCAATCGCAGCTTATGATAGCAGTCAAATTCCTGCATAATTTCCAGTCAACTAAAAAAGAATTTATTCCGTTGCGATCAGAAAAAAATTATGTAAGCCTTTTGTTAGTGTCGAATACCGGCGACGCCAATTAGCATAAAATAGTATCGCTAATAGAAAGCTAACGGTGACCCACGGGTCAATATCGCGTATAATCTCCGTATTATACCTTATCGGGTCCAGTTCTGTGCGACGCATTGTCGCCGAAGCGTGGCGCTAGACGGTAAAATATAAATAAATTAGCATAACGACTTATAAATTACGTTATTGCATGAAACATCCAATCGGATACTAATCGCGTGTCGTATACCGGTACACCGCTACGTTATCCCAATCGACGCACAAAACGATATGAAATAAAGACGAAGTACATAAAGATTATTTTTAAAGGAATATCCAATACGCTATTATTTATTTCTACGGAACGATTTTATCATTTCTCTTCAAATTTAAATTTAAATTTTCTGGCACGTGCCAGTGGCTCGATCATTCATTACCTGCCTGCAATGGCGCTTGCTGTGGAATGAGACCGTTGACCGTAGACCGTAGTCTATGGTTATCGGTATAAAATTCATGTAGACCATTTAACAACCTTTACGAGTTTACTATTTATTATAATTGTAACGAATACTGATGGGTCGTCATTTAGTTTAATAAGTTTGGGGAATTTTATAATTAAGTATATAAAGTACCTAGTATAAGTATAGTTCTGCAACCAAAGTGAGCAACAAAGACTTTCTTCGGACCCTGAGAGGCACTCTCCTTATGATTAACAAACATGTTAATGTTTAATTAGGTAGTAATGTCAATAGTTGAATCGGAGGTGGACAATATATTTCTCATACACAAACTGGACCTAGCTTGCTAGATCTAGATGGCAAGCGTTGCGACACTTACGACTGCTCATGTCAGGATTAACGTGGATGAATGGTTATGTAAGCATGCTGGCAACCTTATTCAACTGAGCTAATGACTGTTTCAATTCAATTCATTCAGTCTATAGAATTTCTATAAAATAAACGCATACTTTAAGAATACACTAGTAAGTTGGTACCAACGACGTCATAGCCTATGACGTCGTTGGTTGGTACCTAAACTCGGTACTTTAATTTGTAAGAAGATTCAATATATATATTTGCAGGCAATCCAGGGTGATGGTGAAAAAATTGTAGCAGATTGCAAGTTTTCTGTATTATAATTAATATGATACGTAATCAAAGGATACACCTGTGAAAACTTCTACTAAATGTAATTGAACCTAAGTATTAGAATTAAACTGACTGATTGCATCCAATCTTAAAGGAGTTACCTACTAAGTTATATATCTACGTTTATTTTCTTATAGCTTTAAGTTTATTTAAAATCGTTCAAAGATATTACCGGACGAATTTTATTACCAGAACAAATCACAAGTTACTGCAGAATACTTACCAGATCGCATTACATTTGTTATTCGGACGATGCAATTATTTCAACAAAACACTGAAAGCTAAAAGCGTTGCGATAAAAGCTCGCGAGACGTACATTGCTTGTTACGTTGACTTTTTACAAAAGCGTTTGTTTCATTGCTATTGTTGACTGTCGATGAAAATGGTAGAATAAACTACGTCATGAAGCCTTCGCAGGCAGAGGAGTGCCGAGTTGCTAATAGCTGGGATCGCGTGCGGAGACGGTTGAAGAACCAGTCCTGTGCGGGCTGCGTAGGCGATTCCCAATTAAACAGTAATTTCCGCAAATCGTCAGCTCAAGCGTTTTTATTCGTCACGAAACTTACAGCCGTCCATTTAATTTACTGCTCCGGATACACGCTGTGAACGTTATAGATGCGATCTCTGACATTGCTCTGAGCTGCAGGTGGCAAAAGTTTTTGCTCGGAGTATCTATCTAGATTACGATTATCTATCTATGTAGCAGAAATATAAACTGTACTTTACTAAACTGTAATATGGTAGAACTGATAGAATTTATACGAATTTAGATATAAATTTCCAAGCGGTGATAGCCGAGTGGTGACTTATTAATAAATAAGTGGCGTAATAAGATACGGGATACGCAGCTAATATAAGATGCGGGATTTAACGGAGTTATGTATGTGCGTTTTAAGCAATTAAATTTGCTTTAACAGTGAAGGAAAACATAGTGAGGTGAGGTGGGGAGCATGATGAGCCTGTGAGTTCTCCATAAACCCTCTAAAGGCTCATACTGAGAGGAGACTCGTACTCAGTAGTGGACCAATGACAGGCTATGATGATGGTAATGAAGATCATACCTACTCATAATCTATTAGATATATTAGTGAAAAGTTACTTGTAAGCCTTAATTTATTGTAAGCACAGCATTTAAATACTGACTAAACATACATTATTGACTTGCCTTACTAAAAAGTTGATTTATTTGTCTGACATTGACCTTAGAATAACTAACGTATATAACTATAGTATAACTAACAAGGACATAGACCTTTGTCACAGCCTAAAATAGAGTTGAGCTTCAATGAACTATTTGCATAATAATATGACACCCAATGTTACAAAGCGGAAGATGACGCCCGAATGCCACACGTGTCCCAAAAGGTTCTGTGAATAATTGGCTCATTTTTAGATCATTATCATAGCGAAAACTCTTTGTATAATCAAGGTCACTGGTGTATGCTAATGAAATATATTGCAATGTAAGAACCGTCTGAATATCATTAAAAAAATTGTGGCTTTGCATATTAATTTACTAGACAAATAAATTATACAGACAACATTAGCTAGGTACCTTTTTTTGACAGTGATTAACTTATTGTTTGCTTAAATATTAGTACTAATTATATTTTCATACTATTTTTAAACTTCATAATTTGTTAGTAGGTAGGTGTAGAGTTTGGTTCTACTTATCTTAATTTTATTGTAGTGACATGCCTCTGAAGCACTCCTTTTGCCAACTATATCGGCAAACATAAAATCATATCAGCCAATTTGTGCGAAACATTTAAACCTTACTCGTGAATCAGTCCGTCTATTAGTGAAATCCGTATCAAAATCCCTATATTAGATTCCGAGATGTGCCTGTACAGACAGACACCACGATAGACAGCGGGAGACTTTTAATTTATAATGTAAGAGAATATTGGTTCCGTAACAATTTCATGAAACCAGCGTGAAACCCATAAAATGTAGTTCAAAAATCCTTCCTCGACGAGACAAGTCGATACTTAAATAGCAAAAATCAACAGATTTTATTCATTTTCGTCGGAAAATGTTAAACTTTTCAAGCAATAAATAACTTTGCTATTAAGCTCCTTTGCTCGCAGTTCATAATTTTACAGACATAATTCTGTTGTTATTCGTGCTCTAAGAAAACAACCATAAATAAGACGATGTTCACAGTCTGTCTGTTAAGGAATTAACGCTTAATAAACTGTCTATTGCGAAATTGTTACCTGTTGGAAGCTGTGTGAAAATTTATAGCTCTTTAATTACAAATCGGACAACAAGTACGAATACTACGCCTAAGGTGCGATTCGCTAAACACACGCTTAACGCTGAGCTCGTTGACGTGATATGTCGGTCTACAAAATTATATGACCCGGTGACTGATAGCTGTCTCTGTCGTCGACCAATTTATAAGAAAATGTAAGTAAACATCGGTTAGTTCCAATTTTTGCCACCGGGTCAGAAAAATTGGGGCCATTATACCACGACAATTTGACAGTTTGACAATTCTTGTATGAAGTGACAAGTAAACTCAAGGATGAGGGCAACGACGACATAACCTAAATGTCGTCGATGGACGAGGGCGAGGTTTAGAGCGAGAACGATGGATGTTAGTGAATTGCATAGCTGGATGCTTTGACTATTTAAATGTACGGACATTTCGGACACCATTCGAACCATATCGAAACAAATGGTAGCATCAGATCGGCATCAATTCCGCGCAGATGTGTGCGTGCCGCTAGTGTACGTGACGGCTCCTAATGTTCGATGACGCATACATTCACACATTTCGAATGGCACTGATGTAGGGGAAATAAGCCCATTTTAGTAGGTATGCATTTTTGATGCCGTTTTTGAAAGTCAAATGCTCTATTTAGACATGACTATGAAAGCATTGGCTTTGTGTGAAATCACGGTTCTTCAATTTAAAATGTGTTGTGACTCCTCAATAACTTATGTGGAATAAGGGCAATAAAACTATGATGAGGTTTGATTTATTGTTGTTTGCAAAAGCAAACTAAGCGTGTTGACTTTTTTCATTAGAGTAGGTACCTATAAGTAGTAGGTACCTAGTAGTAGTAAGTTTTATAAGATTGTTGAGTCACTTTAGAGCAATGTTTGTGACTTATTAGTAAAATGAATCTTACTTTAGAATTCCTGGATACATTCACATTTACCTACTGCGTATTTATTTATCCGCAGTTGAGAAACTTCACACTGACAGAGAGTTAAGAAACACTGTTAACATATTTCCATTTGCAGTGAACAAGCAATTATGCGATGACGTTAGTGCTTTCTTGGAGAAAATGCAATTCCACAATGACTCTTGAACACACTTCGCGAGTGGGCCGCGAGAGTTCACATAATAAGGTTTTGCGCCATTTGAAGCTGAGCGATGCAATGATAGCTCAGCGAACGGTAATGGGTTAATGATTACAACGATGAAAAAATCTTAGAGTTAAAAATAAACATCCTTCCGGGTACTTAATGGATTTGTAAGTTGATAGTCATACTTAAAACAGCGCATAAAGTACGGTGCCTTGTTTTGCGGCGGAGCGTCGTCAAAATTTCACGTGAAACTAGGATACTAACTATTTATCTAAACATTTTCTACACAGAATACGCCTTACACGCGTAATGATAATGACCCTTTGAGTATTTGGTCACAACCTATTAGCACCGCTGTACTTATGCATAACATGGGTCCCACTGACGCATGGAAATACTCATGAAATATTGGGTTGCTGCACCCCGACCGGAGCAGACATTTTACGTGAGAGGAAATAGAATGAGAATCCCGATTCTTAGATCATAATCATACGTTATTTTTGATGTCCCTTGATTATGTCTATGCCACCTGGCATATAGCTAATTGCAGAGCAGGGGCGTGAGTGTTAAATTAAACTTTCTGCTTTCACTGGATGCAGGCCCCGCGTCGCAGAATCAGTGTTATAAGATCCCACCTACTCAATATCGGGAAGAGGCAACCGCCCACGCCCGATGTTATCTCCGATGCTCCAACTATTGTTTTAATTCGTTTCATATTTTAACAGTAAAATTGAACCCACGCGATCAACGCATCGTAATATCAGAAATAATTTAAGTATTGTACTATCATGTTCTGACTTTGATTACAAAGCGTTATTGTGTTTTAATGATATTGTCTATTGCTATTTTTATGATTTTAATAGCCAGTTTTAAAAGGTAGTACCTAAATACAAAATATATTAACTATTTATTACACAAAGCATACCCATTATTAGATATTTATAATGCAATCTATTTTATATGTAGGTACATCAAGTTAATTCATGTGTTATTCGAATCGTTATTTTGTGGTTATTTTTGTATAAATAACGACAAAATAACGATAGAATGACAATAGGTAGGTATACAAAAGGCGGTACTTGTGCAATCGTTCTCTTCTAGACCAAGGATAGGCCAATTAAAAACGAAGGTTTGTGATTCTATAGAAAAAGAAAAGAAAACTGTGAATCGAGTAGGTATTTATAGTAAGTGCTATTTATTGATGAAGTTTCATTTGTTTTTAGAAGGTTCGAGAACGATAATTTTGGTCCAATCACCAAAAATCAAACCAAATCACAGTTGCAAATTTGGCATTCATAGCGACGCACGTTCAGTATATTTCTTAAATCACAATTATTTTTTTTGTACGCTGATAATGTCACGCAAAAGAGATTATTCGTGGCTGACAGTAAGCTGACTTATCCAGTGCCAATGTTGCCATAAATATAGAGTGTTTGTTGTAGCGATGCTCCGTTATTTTCTGATGCTTAAGACGGTTTCTCAAAATTTTTTATTGGATTCAAATCCTGTGCAAACGGCTTCCTGTACAAAATATAGCTTGAGTTGAAGTTTCGGCGGCTACACGACTACGATAATAAGGGACCTAATGAATTTTAATTATCCTACATTTTTATGAGTGTTCGGAAGTTAATTATTGTAACTTGACCATACGGGTCGTTAATTAACTTATTTCACTTACCAAATGTTAAGTTGTCAGGAATACAACAATCTATGCCCGCATAAAAATAAGTAGGTACCTAAGTATGGCTGAGTGATTTGAAATTCTACCTCGCACTATGGATCAAACCTTGCGGACCAAACCAGACCACCGTGAGGAAACCTGCATGCTTAAGCAATTCGCCAAAAAGTTCTAAAGAAGTATTAAGTATCGCTAAATCGCGCTTGGCTATCTTGGCGAAAATATGGAGATGTTCGGAGCAGAAACTGCGCTCAAAGAGTGAGGACAAAGGCGAACTCCAATAGAACTTTAAACTAAAGATCAAAATTCCAATATGAATGTAAAGAAACATTGAAAACATGCATGCTTAATAAATTATGACATTCGACATTATAACGACGTCTTTTCAAGCATTGAAATTGGTTTCGCGCCAAAAATGTTCAATGCCTTTTGGCCATTATTCCTGTCAAACCAACCCGAACCAAATATTTGGGTGTGACTGGTGTGAGTGAGTTTGCGAATCCCAATTTTGTAACGAAAACGATTTATGTAACGACCAAAATAGAACATTAAAGTCAGGTTCTTTTAAGAGATCGTTTGAGGTCTGGCGCCAAATGAACTAATATCGATATATCACCTACGGTCCCTCATTAGACTAAATTATGCGAATGTTTCGAACGGGTACCGATTTCAGCCAATCTGAGATCACAGCTGAGATAAGATTGGAATTGACTCGAGTTACCCTAAAAAGACAAAAAGTCACTTTCGAAGCGTTACGTGGGTATGCTACTAATCATTATCACAGCTCACAGACGGCGCCAAAAGGGATGGCTTAATGTAATTTAGTCTGTACCAATTTAAATACTTAAATATAAAGAAATCCGACACTACAATAACAACTAAATGTGACAAGGACTAAAAAATCTCTGGAGCAGCCTGGTGGAGTACGCTTCAGGCATCCTCTGTTGTGAGGAGATAACTGTGCCCTGCAGTAAACCACTAGTAGGTTGTAGCCATGTTTATAGTATCTAAGGGTTCTACAGAGATCTAAAGAAATAACAGAGAGAAAGAACTCTATAACATAAACAAAATCACTCAATGAACCGCAAACTAATTTTCAAAAAGTACACGTGTTTTCCGATTCGTGTTTGTGATGTTACTGATATTTGGTCGAAATAAATCACGTATTTATTTATGACAATGTGTAACTAAAGGAAATGCTTAAATTATTATTAAATTATAGTAACCTGATAAATTGAATACCAATCAACTGCATAGGCACTAGTAGGTACAATTCATGGGAAAGGTCGGTGCTCCACAGCGAATTTCTAGCTTTAGATCCCAGAGGTCCATTTCCGTCTCTATGAAAATCATAAAAACCAGGCTGGATGAATATTTGAGTTGAAAGCATAGGAAAACATAGGTTCCCCGGATTTCGCTCGTATTTTTATTTGAATAGAACAAAATATCGTCTACTACACGACCTACATTTATCAAATAAAAACGGGCTGAGTCAACTTTCATAATATATTTTAATAAAGCTTGTAAAAATGTTAACATTGCTCACTTTATGGTTTATAGTATCGTTTCATGTTCGTAGGTACTACTCGCTCGGAAGATTATGGGAACTTCAGATATCATCGATACCATTTTCCTATATAGAATTTTCAGAGATATTAATCAAGATCTTTTTCCAATCGTTATAGGTATGAACTATTTGTTTAGATCACTGGACTTATTTAACCATTTGTATAGGTAACCTATAAAAATAGTGCACTATAGCATTGAAAAAAAAGTTGTGAAAATAATAGCAAAAGCTTTTTTTGTAAGAGTAATAATTGGCGTATGAAAAAATACACCATTAGTCTCTTATAGATTTATCATTATTAACTCTATTACAGAATTATCATGGCTTGGTTTACATTTTCTGCCACTGATATTAATTGAAACACAACCCTAGGCACTCTGCTTAAACTGTAATTATCAATTCCCCGCATTAATACCGCAGTGCTTGGTTCAGCTGAAATTCCATTTCCGGCCCTGTAATATCCTTTATCCTTGTCAATCAAAGTACCATTAAGGGATGTGTTGGATGTGTGTTTTGCCAATCGCACAAATTTATATTCTATATTTAGTACTGTGCTCGCAACTTCGTCCACGTGAAATTTCGATATAGGTACCTACTTACAGAAAATTTTAAACATTGAATGAAGATTAGGTACTTGCATTACAAAGAAAGTTCACCGAGCCTATCGTAGGATACGTACTATTGTTATCAGCCTGAAAAATGAGACCCTTTTAGTACACACTAATAACTAAAGAAGCGTTTGATATATTGAAATAAATCAATGCATGGTAAGTTAGTATACCCTCTATAGTTACCCCCGAAAGTTTCAACAAAATCCGTTCGAGTGGTTTTGGAGCCTATTCGCGCCAAGAAAACACAGACAGTTTTTTTTTTAAATGGTATGTTTAGCTGCCACGCAAATAGCTTATTCCATTTTATTATTCAGCAAAATTTTTATATAACAGACACTCCAAGTTTATTTATTGGTAAGATTTTCACCTTGCAGTTCCCCATCATCCGCTGCCGCTCATGGACATCTGTAATTTTGTGTATTTTGGAAATTCAAGTAACCAATACTGAGAAACTATACTGCGATTTTGTGTATTTTAGAAATTCAAGTAACCTATACAGTGTACGGATCTCCTCTCAGATTGAGAAGGCTGGGCCATTGTCCACCACGCTGGCTAACTACTAACTACTTTGAGAACAATATTAACGCAACATTACGTTATTAACATTATTAACATTACATTACATTAATAACATTACATTACATTACTAACATTACATTACATTATTAACATTACATTACATTATTAACATTACATTACATTATTAACATTACATTTGATTATTTACATTACATTATTAACTTTACATTATTAACATTACATTCCATTATTAACATTACATTAGTAACATTACATTATTAACATTACATTATTAACATTAACTTTCAGGTATGCCATGCCGATTTCCACACGTTGCTTTCCTTCAGCATTAAAGGAAGTGATATTTAATTGCTTAAAACACACATTACTCCGAAAAGTCAGAATTACCTGGCAGGCGTGCCTGGGATTTGAACCCCGGACGTCCCGAGTATGAGGCCGAAGTCTGAACCAC
>DWMR01000785.1:0-11060 GCA_018245355.1 Dalla costala | reverse complement strand
ACCATAGGAAAAAAACACGCAAAGTGACGAGATTAAATAACATTGAGTATGCAAAAGGCGGTCTTATCGCTGATAGCTAAATCATCATCATCATCACTAAATACAGTTGCTCAGTACGTGAACATAATAATAAGAACTATTAAAATTACATTGGTCTTTTATTGACTTTTTCTATTTTTAGTTTGCTTATCGCATCAATTATTTTACTTCACTGGTTATTTTATTGTTTCGTTAGTTTCTTATTAGCTGTGATTGCATTGTTATTATTCAGTTTTCCATAGTAAACTCATTTAAAACGTAAGCACAAGTGCTTTTACGCTCATATACGCATGCACGCACTTTGTTTTGCATTATTAAAATCTGTGAAAACTTAAACAGAAATCTGGAAAGCAGATCGCAAGAGAAGAACATTTTTCACTCTTTGCCAGAGCCCTCATAACTTCAAAATCTGTTTGAGCTGTTGTACGACGCAACAAAGTGCAGCAGTAAACTTTTCCACGAAGTTTGTAGCTCGCTATTTTCGTGTCTGTGTCCCTGGTATCTGCTAAGTGATTCAATTTTAACACGCGCTTTGAAGTGGGTAGAATAATCAGATGAGGAGTTTAGAAAGAAAATGTGAATTACCTTACTGTACCTATTTGCTTAACTTATCGCTGCGGGGGTGGGAATAACTGACCTTTATTTTAATAGGCTTGGACATACTGCACTACCACGGCTAGATCGAGGAGATATGGTTCAAACGTGCCTAGTCTATTGAAGTTATGGGTGAGTAGTCAAAATTTTCAAGCCGTCCAAAACTGGTTACATCTGGTTACAACTGTTACAGGTTAACATCTGAATCAGTCTACCTTTAAGTGAAAACCATATCAAAACTAAAGTAGTTTCCGAAATTACCCTATACAGACACACAGGGCGACAGACAAGCGCGGCGGATGACTTTAACTTCATAGTAGGTAGTGATTACGAGATCATTATTATAACGGCTCCTTATTGCTAGTGCCAAAAATCGTCTTGCATAGGCAAGGAGGTACAACAAAGGATAAGTTTGAGAGGAATTTTTATTCTATAATTCACTGGCAGTTAGAGACTTAGGACTCCCTGGGCGATACATCAAGAAACTTCTAGCGCTAATGCCTCCCCAGGGAGCGAAGATGACGTAAGTCGATGCCTCATAATAATTATAAGCACAGGAATACCAAAGAAAGAACAATATTATAAAAGCGAGAATATCATTATAAATTTTGTTCCATCTACACAATCTTAGGACGTTTTTTATTTGAAACGCTTACCTCCTCACTGAGCACTTGGCAGGAGTCCAATTTGACCCCCAGCGTAATATGTTAGGAAGAAGTTTAAAGGCTCAAGCCTTTATCATAACGATATTATTTCGTAAATGTTAATAAAATAAAATATCAAAATGAAAGTTGTCTTACCGTGCATGAACAATTTTTTTAATTTAAATAGTTACGAAAAACCCACTACAAATACATTATGTTCTGTGTTTTTATTTAGTGTGCGCTGTACTTTTTGGTGGTTTGTGGTGATGGTGGTTGTTGCTGCCATGGTTGGTGATTACAATATTATGAAATGAAAGTTAAATAAGTCGCAATGACTAGCAAATTTCTACAATTTCAAAGCAAGTTAGAAGATACGAATAATTTTGCTCTAAATGACAGGAATATTTACTTAACCTCTAACATCTTATTTCCAAAATAACTTTCATTCGAATTGTATCGGAGTTCGGTAAGTCATATATAATTTTCTCCCCGAACTGTACTGAAGAACAAAGTATCAAAACCGATCCAAGAGCTCCCTGAATAATAAAGACTTTTTAAACGACTTTAATCAGTTATAGTACTTTCGGAGGCGGTACACATTTTCCGTGTACTTTAAAAGTTTTTATCGGTATCTCTGTAGGTGTTGCCTACGATAAGAGTTCCAAGCGAATAGCGTAGCATTTTATGAGACTTTCAGTTATAAGTATTCCAGAATATTCTATAAAGTACAATTTCTTAAATTCTACCCTATCAATAAGTTTGTTGAGGTCTTAGTAGGCTCTAATTTTTCAAAAGTTGCACAAATAAGGACGGTCTAAAATTTCTGATTTACAAAGTTAAGCAACGTCAGTCCCACCAACCACTACCGCGCATAGACATCTATGACAAACCCCGAGTAGGGCTGTGTGAGAGACTGTTCAGTTAGTTAGTATTTGATGTTAATAGGAATATTGGTTCTTTAGTATCCATTGGTAATAGGTCTGTGGAGCTAGGACTGTTAGTGTCGTAGTAGTTAACTAATATTTGTCCTAATCCAAGCTAGTCACAGATGCGTTGTTATCCCTGAGGACTGCGTTGGTCGCCTCATATATTAGTATAACCGGCAATCACACCTTTCCAACTATTTTTGAAAATCAATTATTCCACGGCAGTAATAGGTGTGGTGGTGGCGGTAATTTTTTACATGATATGATCCGTTAACGGAACAAAATCTCTACAGTACGAACTTGTATAGAGCTTCTAAGTACCTATGCAAACTTTCTCAAACGAATGGCGTTCTTGATAACTAGATTCCGCAAACTATTAAAACTATTGCCTCAGCATTTACCCTTACGAAATGGATGCAGTAAAAGACAAAAAAGCGCAAGTAAAGTTCAAGCAAGCAAAATGTTCAAAGTTGAATAGTCTTGGAAAATTCACTTTCAGAACGTAGCATGTATTTATGTGGTAGAAGAACCGGTATACGGTTTGCTTGGGACGACCATGACCACAACCATATTTGCTGTGTACCTATGTGTATCAGTTGTTTATATCATAAATGTACTATCCACGCCACGTGCCTTCCTTTTACATTAATTTTATAAAGTAATTAACTCGATAAAGATAGATAAGATTAGATAAGAATATTCAGGGCGCGTTAAAGAATTCAGTCTATCCTAGAAGCAAAGTTTTCGGCATTGCGATTACAAAGTGATAATTTACAGTTGAGGTAAGAATGTAATTACCGTTTTCGTATCTAATCTTCTCAGCGCTTAAGTTTTATTCATTATCTGGACTTTATAATTTAACAAATTAAGGTTAGGTAGGTATTAGATACTATTGTATTATCCATGAGGTCATTTGTGCTTGTAATCCCTAGTTTTAAACTCTGCTTTCACCCATCTCTCTCTATACCCACTTTATCATGCCTTTATCTCGTCTTGTCCCTATTATTCAATTAAAGTTTGAATTAAAATTCTGTGACATTATCCGCGCTGCAATTTGATCAAATAAAAGCCAAATACCCCAACTGATCACAAACTTTAAAAAAATGTA
The DNA here is from genome assembly GCA_018245355.1 of Dalla costala. Taxonomy (NCBI): domain Eukaryota; kingdom Metazoa; phylum Arthropoda; class Insecta; order Lepidoptera; family Hesperiidae; genus Dalla; species Dalla costala. The sequence goes on along the minus strand of DWMR01000785.1, from coordinate 7,749 downwards.
CGGCCTACACCCTTAAAGTTTGCCCGGTAGGTTTTATACAAGATGTTGACATCTGCTGTTAATAAATAATTTTAGAACATTACCCTCAAGTTGTTAAATTAGATGTCCGCCCCAGTCTTTATGGAAAAGCAAATAAATAATGGCGCGAGCGAAGCGGCTTGCAACGGCTTGTAATTTTATGAAATCATCGTTAAACAGAAAATATCCTTTTAAATATTAAAAGGTACTTCAAAGTTCTCAGGTGGGTCGTGGCTCATAGTTATGTAGATAAGTTACGTTCGATGTTAAATAGAATTTTGCCCGCCCGTACATTCCAATAGCGACAAATGGGTAATTGTTTATGGCCGCTGCTGAATATTGTTAGGTGGAGTTTGAAATATATTTGAAGAATGTGGCAACGGTCTGCAGAAATACGACCGATCAATACTACCTACTGGAGAATTTGGCAGAATCAGTTCTGTTTAAAATTGTAAAACATTTAAAGGGGAATGTCTTTAAATGTTTCTAAGTAAATCATGAACATGAACCACAACTTTTAACTGTACATTTTGTAACGTAATCTAATATCAGAATTAAATATCATTACATCTTCAATTATATAGCAAATCGTACTAATAGGATTATTAGTTATATGATTAGAAGTCTAGTTCGGGTACGTAGTACTAGAAGGTGGTTGTTTTGCGTTGCTACTTTTAAGGACGGGTTGCTTTTGTTGGCACCATCATTTAAAACAAATCCAAATAATTTTTTGAAGCGGAATTTTAGTTATTTAACTGTAAAGAAAATAAAGGGCTTTAAACCTTTTCATTCTTAGAAAAGACTCAGGACCTGGAGTTTTACGACAATGAATAGGAACCAATCGATGTAAATTGTTGTTCCTTAACCTTCTGATATCTACAAGTTATTCAGTATGGACAAACAGCTGACGAAATCGGAGCTTACTTTATCAAAGCCACCATGACGGACAGAATCGGTATACATTTGATCCTGGGACGAACTACCTTAATGATTCTGCCGTGAAACTGGTTTTAGGTGTCAGTTGACACTGTTACTAAATACAGAAACTACTACTTCAAGAATAGAAGAGGCAGAGTAGGTACTTATTTTATTTTCAAATAAATCTATAACAAGTTGTTGAAGTAAACGGATAAAGTTTTTAGAAACACAATTTATCTTTTCGAACTAACTTACAAGTTGTATTCTAAGTATTTACAGAATGTTTGCATAAAATGATTGGCAGACTTTATTTCTATGATAACTAGTTTGGGTATAAAACTAATATCTAACTTCTAAAGATTCACAGAACTGCAAGGACAAATTTTGAGTGACTTATCTATTAAGAACTTTACCTGAATTTCGGTTACGTATACCTACCTACTGCTTTATTATAATCAGCTGTCGGCTTGCAAATTGTTATTACACTGAACAGTTGATTGTCTAGGGAATGTTGGGCAGAGATCACGTATTTAGATTCATAGATATTTGTATTATGGCCGATAGAACTTCGAGTTTATTCACGAGGAGTTTAGTTATCTGCGTCACAGTGAATAAGCCACCTTATAACAATATGTGTAGTTCTAAAATTGACTGGCCTGTATTCTGTATGTTTTATTATTGTATTACAACCCTTATCTGTAGTAAAATTATAATTTTGCGGTTTCTGAATAGTTTTTTCAAGTCCTGGAAGACAGTGAGCTTATTTCGTAAGAATGTTTTTTATGTTGTAAGAATAGCAAACAGGTTGTCAGTCCCAACATCCACTGGTTGTTTAGTATTCGTAAGTAATAGGACTGTGGGAGATAAGACTGTTAGTGTAAGTTAGTCCTAAACAGTAATCGTCCAGTAAGTGATAGTTACAATTTTTCCTATTCGAAGCTGGTCACAGATGAGGACTGAGGTGGCCGCCTCTTGTATGAGTGTCACCGGCATCCACACCTTTCCAACCGGAACACGATTGTTGAAAATCAATATTTTCGGTTCTGTTCAGAACTTTATAAATTACCTAACTGACTTTGCACGCGGTTCGGCCCGCATGAAAGTATTTTTTCCATACAAGCTTTCATCCCCTAATTTACCTCCTTAGGAGTGGAATTTCTAAAATTCCTTTCTGAGTGGCTAGTAGTACTTAGTAGATTTACGTTGATATGTCTATCATTATAAATATAATTATTACACAATCCAGCAGCTCATTCTAGAGAATATAGTTAGTAGGTACGAGACCGTATACCACTACAAACTGTTTACATTAGCAATAACTTACGTCCAGTTATTCCCAACGGCGGAGTTCAGAATCTGATAGCCAAGAACTTATTGCTAGACTGCTATAGTATTGTACAAACATACCGCCATAATAGATCCTCAGATTCGGTATACTCGGACACACGACAAGGTCGAATGATGTCGGTATCAGCGTTCAAGTCAATATAGGGTTTGATAAGATTAGCAATACTTGGACACACACACCAGGAAATTTTACGTGCAGAATCCTCACTCTCTCAACTGACTTTTAAAATTGTACACGTATCGCTACGTAGGTTTAAAGTACTTATTAAACGGACCATTATGAAATTTAATGTTTACATAGCTTAAGTTCCGAAAAAGGACAACAACCAATTTAAACGTATTATTAATAAATAATACGAACAACGAACTTATTGGGAGCAGTTCCACTCGTAATAATGCGGATGCAAGAATAGTTTCCGCCATATTGAAAGTTCTACTCGAACCCCGAAAGCAAATACTGAGTAAGAAAACTTCGACCAACGTTTCGTGAACAGAGAATGTATCGACCTGGTTTCGTTAAATGAAGTAATTGTTTTTAAATACAAGCACATAAAAACATGAATTATAATTATAAATCTACACCTTAATACCAAATCTATGAACCTGTGTTTAAAGGAGTCCAAGCTGAAACCAAGCCAAGCTGAATTACCATTATAAACCTAGGCAGCCGTGAATGTACTAAAATTCTGCTTATACTGTAAATTAACAACAAAAACCAACGTTTTGTACTTGTTGATTAAAAATTAACGGATTAAATGAAAATACGCTAAAACCAGCATATTTTTTTCCATGCCTTCGTAGATTCCGAGCACAAGTCTACTAGAATACAACATGTAGGTTTCTGTTGTATTTAATGGGTTGTGCGTGGGACCGTCCCGCATTTTTTCATAAATCTCATTTTCTACATTATATCCATATTATTGTCTTATGCTACTCCTTTCCAGTTTTTGGTCACGATATTTTGTATTTTTTGAAACGGTCACTCCGTCGGTCTTACTGTTTCTTCTGACAGTCTGGTCTACACAGTTTGTTTTTGTCCATTTTCACAATTCATGCGTGCAGTATGGTCTACGTAGTTCCATTTGAGTTCCTTGCAGTATTTTAGTATCTAGATCTATAAAATGTTTGAATTTTATAATTAGGGTATTGAATTCCTGTTGGCTGGCATGACAATCACAAAGCAATAATGCATTGTAATTATAACAAGCTAGTTTTTTGTAAGTAGGAATTTTGGAAATTAAATGTTTGATGTTATTAACTTACAAAGTTACATATACCTACCAACCAAGATCAACTGTGCATTGTATTTAACACGATAACAGTCCACAGAATTTCTGTTCCGGGCAAGGGATTATTGCTCCGTCGAAAGGGAAAAAAAGTGCGAGAACTTTAATTAAACAAGTTCGGTGAGAATCGAGCACGACTTTTGTAAACGGATAATCGAAGCCGTTGAATCCACCTGAGAGTGAATTCGGTTAGGTAAGGGAGGCACTACATTTCTATTCGGAATTAAACCAATTGAAATCACGCTATTTTGATAAGCCATTCATTATACTCATCTACAAAGTGCGCAGCGCACGCCATCTTTATTTGTACAGCTTTTAGTTACTTAAAGTCAATAATTTAAACAATAGTTGAAAAAACAAATCTACACGGTAGGTAAGTGTTGAGCAATTTTTTTATTTAAACCTTAAAATACGATGCCATCTGTGAACCGAACTACCACTGATAAATGTAACGGCTCTTTAACATTTTGAGAAGAGGGATATTGATGGTGGATCTGACATTCGATATCGCTTTATAACATCTTTATAATAACCCTTCAAACTGTTTGGTATTTGATAGACATTTTATAAACTTTCCTAAAAGTTCTGACAGTAAAAAGGTTAGCGAAACGCTCCGATTTAGGAAACGAGAAGCGGTATAAAATGTACAATTATTTAGAAATGTAGGTATAAGATTGTATGTGTAATATTATCTGTGACTTGCTTATTGTGTAAATTGTATGCCTAATTAGTAGAGTTACGAACCAGGTTTATACTCAAAGTATCGGAAAATCCCGGTTCCTTTTAACCTCCTGGGGCCCAGGGATTTTTTTTGTTAGGAATTTAATTTAAAACTAGCATATTCATTTAATTAATCTACCAGATAAACCAAAAAAATTGTTAAAAAAATCTGAGTCGTAAAATGGCGGGCAGATACCTTGTTTATGGAACGTAAGTAATATTTCTAAGAAATCATTACCGATGGCAGTGAAATACTTTTTTACATTCTATGTAATATGGGTATGACGCCAGGCCCCAGGAGGTTAATTAAAGTGTATTAGAAGCGTGCGAAAAAAATGTCTACCTACAAAGCCTATCTGTGAGGGGAGTGATTACAAAAGCTTGCTAATAGAAAGAAATGCATGTTATTACCGTACCCTATACACGCCGGTTCAACTGTACAGCATAACACAATTACACACTGAAGGACTCAGGGAGGAAACATTGCTTGGCACGTTGCAGTTCGTTTAGTCATCATTGTTTTATGAGTGAGACTTGAACTTGACTATTAGTTTTTACTACGGTTGCTAGGCAACAGCCCGAATGGAACGAGTACTCACAATCGGCCTTGTAGCTCACTCACTGCGAGTTAAACACAAAGTTAGACATTCAGTTCATTCTTCTAAATCTAAAGTAGGAACTTAATTTAAGCCGAAGAATAATTCGTCGCAGTCGTAGAACAAAGACGGATCTGCAAATTGTCAACATTTCAGGAGAGCACTTTAAATTGCTCTACATGAGGTTTTCTGTCATATTTTGAAAATGAGTAGTTATAATCTTGGAATTTGGATATGATACCGTGTGTTTTCTCTTTTACATAATTACTTAAATTGACATAACATTTCACGTAGAAACTTTAAAGTGCTGTCCTAAAAAGTTGCCGATCCGTCTTTGTTATAAGACTGCCACGAATTATTTTTCAACAATGGGGAAGATGTACATGAAAATTAATCCCGTTTTTTTAACCCTAACGAAAAATTTAGGTAATTTTAATAGTAACTGTGAAAAAATTATGTTGATATCATGAAAACTGAATGTTTTATGAGCATTTATTTTTTGAGATATCGCAAAAATTCTTTCAGTAGAATTTTTTGTATTTTTAGTTTGATTTTTCTAAAAAATAAAAAAATTACACTCATCTTCCCCATTCGGAAAGGTGTAGATGCCGATGTAGTTGATTCCGGTTACACTTATACAACAGGCGACCACCTGTCCTCAGGGATAGCAACACTCACCTGTGACCAGCTGCGAATAGGACAGTTCTATTCGAATTTTGTCACATGTCTATGGGCGGCAATCTGTTTGTCTTGTCTTATAATATAAAAAAGCTGTTCAGTCCTTTGAAATATAATTTACTATTATTATTTTAGTATTAATGGTAAATAATTGTTATTTTGTGCTAGCCAAACAAAATGAGTTACGTGATGAGGAATTATTTCAACACCTACTTCTGAATACAGCTTTATAGCAATGCAAGATTCAATGTCTGGATATCACGAAATTCTCATGTGCACAATAGTTAATTGAAATAATTATTTTATAGGGTGTTTAATTATAAACGACGAATAGTTGAGAGCAAAATATTTCAGTTGATTTACTTATCAACCTTATGACGCAATTACCTATTGATTCACGATTTTATCGACGTTATCACAACGAAGTCAAAGTAACATTTTCTCATGTCTGGCCTAGACTATTAGGAATATGGAGAAGTTAGTACCTACCTACTCGAGATTATTATAGTTATGATGGAAAAAAGGTGTACCCTCAGCTAACTTTGTTTAGAGAAGTAAACGGTTATATTGTTGACCGTTGGTTGATAAATTATGTTACAACAAATAAATAGTGCACCACAGTCTACCCAATGCGGGCATATAAAAATGTTGGCTGGTTTGATGAGGTATTCAAAAATAATAAACCTTACTCTAGGTCCTAGGGTCATGTAGATCCAAGTTGTAACTCCACCAACTTTCCTTCGATGTATCATATTTCTAAGATTTGTTAGGTATCTTGTTAATAAATATTGTCTGTATTAAATCAATGAACTTCGTTTCTTATATCATCGTTCAAAGGATAAAAAACGTATGAGTTTAGGTATGCCGACAGAAAATTACTCATCGGGGGTTTTTTAATTAATTTTCTTGGAAAATGTGGCGGTACCACTTTATTAATTTAATATTCTCAAAACATCTTAAATTTTTTTTTATAAATCTTTTCAAAATGTGATTGCAAAATCGTAGGCTCGGTTATGTACCCAAAAATTTACCTACAACCAGAACTTTCTATTAAATCAAAATCTTTCTAGTGAAAAACTAGCGAGTCGGGGTTCAAATCCCAGTCACGTAGGTCGCTATGACTTTTCCTAGTTTTGTGCGTTTTAAGTGATTGAATATCATCTGCTTGATCAATGAAGTAAAACATCGTGTGGAAACCTGCATTCCTGAGAGTTATCCATAATGTTCTCTAAGGCGTGTGAAGTCCGCCAATCCGCTCTTGGCCAGCGTGGTGGACTGTGGCCTCGCTCTTCTCTTCCTGAGAGAAGGCCCGCGCCCAGCAGTGGGCCGGTGCCATCTCAACATGGGTTGAGATGATGATGAATGACTGCCAAACAAATCCGTGCGGAATTTATCAAGGTGGCTGTCCCAAACGTGTCACGAGACGCGTACCTACGCTTGCGGATGATATCAGCGCCCGATCACCTTGAGATCGAGGCGTTAGATCACGTAGGTACATACCTCAAATTCAAGCACATTCCAAACATATGCTTAGTCTATCACCAAACTTAATATCTCATGTATTTATATAAAAAAAAACAAAAGTCCAGACTATTACAGCACTTAAATAAAAAGAAAACATGCTCTTAAAATCAAAATTTTTAAGTTATCGTAGGTGACGCTAAAAACATGTTTTGCAGCAGCCAGGGAAAAGCAGGTAAATTTAGAAATAGTAGCAATGATAATTACCGAGACAAACGAAGAGACAGATAGTGAAATCAAAGAGAAAGAACTACTTAGTAGGTAGTAACATCAATAGTAGTTTAGTAATGTTATGAATATAATATAATAGTTTGGCGATTTATTGTCTTCAAATAGTGGTCCTTCACTTGCTTTTTGAACGTTTCTAGGGACGGCGCACGTCGGATTGCAGCAGGCAATGCATTCCACAATCGCACCGCAGGGCCAGTGAAGGACCTGCTATAAAATTTGGTTAAACTTTTGGGCTGAGAGTACTCATTTGAGCGAAGTATCATTCACTCTGTTTAGTCAAGCTGTGTCTTGTATCTTTATTTTTTGGTGTACAGTAAAGAGTCATTGTATTGTATTGTAGAATAGAATAAGATAGATATAGTTATAATATAACTATATATTATAACGTCTTATATATTATATAAGACTAGCTGACCCGACAGACGTTGTACTGC
>DWMR01000784.1:0-11067 GCA_018245355.1 Dalla costala | reverse complement strand
CTAGGCCCGTAAAAGCCCTCCCTTCGTCCTGGCAGTCAGCTGCCGTCACGTAGCGCGAGGTACATTTCCTTTTGATTTTCATTTTAGACTTGTTCTTACTCGGACATTGAAAAGAGCGCTCCGATCTAGTAAAATCAACCAAATGAACTAGTTCGGTCTTCTAGTACTACAAGTACTCTAGGACATTGATCTATACACCAAAATAGTTCGTACGTGTGCTATTTGGTGGCACCGACGCAACGCAACTGTGAGTCGCAAACGTTACTGTGTGCCCGTCGACGCATGTGTGCGTTTGTGTAAACAATAGATCCTTTTACACCCTGTCTATTGTGAGAGGCAATAAATAACCAAACCATGTGGTTTCTTTTAATAGTGCTTCTTCAAGCAATATTTTATCATCATCATTCATCATAGTATTTTTTATCGCAGTGACTTTTTGTCACCTACTCGAGTGCTATGAAGAGCTCGAGCTCGCTGTGTCTGTGTTCTGCAATATGAAGATGTTGAGAACAATTTATTAATAGGCCATAAAACAACAGACCACAGCAGATGTTTTATGGGCAATTTACAATTTTAGAATTAATAGAATATTTTTAGCGGCGGGTCACGCTATTATTGATTGTTTGAATGGTTTTTTTGTATGGTTATGTTCAACGTTGTGTCAATAGCAAAGTGACTAAACAGGCATGACCCGAACGATAGACGCGTCGAGAGGCACTCCAAAATATATGAAACGCATATACGCATCCTGGAAATATTATAACAGCGTGAAAAACATACAGACGCGTCATGGGCACAGAAGAATATTAGTTGTTTAGTATTCGTAAAGGAATCGCGATTGGTGGGACTGCATGCTCGTTTGCTATTCTTATTACATAAAAAAAATAAGTCGTCCCGGTTAGTAATCGTTAGTTGTTTTCCCTGTTGACTGAGGTGATTGCCTCTTGTATAAGTGTTACCGGCATCCACACCTTTCCGGCAGAAACACAATTGGCAGCAAAACAATTATTTCACAGCAGAAATGGGTGTGGCGGTGGCACTGCCCCGGCTAAACCGTATACAGGTTCTACCATCTACCAATATGTTAGAACATATATATAATAGGAAGAAAGTAGGTGTCGGCATGACTCCAACTAACCACTTCCTAATACATACCCTACCTACACTTAAACAAATAATAAATTCTCAGAAGTTCTCCGCGAAATTAAAAAAGAAATAGCCAAACCAAAATTAAATAAACCAAAATAGCCGATATTACTGTTAACATAAGGTCCTAAATTCCTTAATAAATTTAAGTATGTGGTAGAGGTAGGATCGTGAAAATTATAGTTGTCTCGCTCATACCTACTCATACGTCTCTAAATCATGCTCCTCTGTCATTCTCATTCATCGTGTGGACCGACCTATACCAAGCTGAGCCGGGCGCGGCCGCGTCTGTTCGTAGTACGTTCTCTCTCGCTCGGTCGTTCACGGTTCGAACGACCTGCTCAGCTGTACGAACTAGATGTCCGATGTCGCTTAAGAAAAGGAATAGTTCGTTCTCATTCCCTGTGAGGAATGAATTCCTAATAGTACATAGTACATGTACTACACAAGTCTAATTCATTTCATTTCATTCCATAGCGATGTACGAAGACTGATGGTCTTGTCGTGGACTCTTGTGCAAACGGGCTATTTTACTCACTGAATCGGTCTCTGCTAATTAATAGTTATTTTATATGAGAATATGTAGTGTTAATTCGTCTCTTGTGGTATTAAGTGTTTTGATTAGAAATAACAGTGATACAAAGAATATTGTGAAGGGCACTAAGTGTTACAAGTAGTTACAAGCATTCGAGAGATTATCTTTATAAAAGGTGAGTTTTAGAATTAAAAGTGGTTGTAACTCGGTCGGCAATGTGTGGCGTTTATTGGAATGGCTTCCGTTTATCGACTCGCGTGCGCGGTAATGGCTGACTTTCTTTTCTCCGCTCGCCGTCAAAAGGAATAGGTACAGATAGCGTTAAAATCCAAACTGTCTATGGTCTTTTTGTGTTTAAATGACAATGTGATGGGTTTTTATGTCGGACGACGCGCGTAGGCCGTAGATTAGGCAGAGTGGGTGGAGGCCGGAATGCATTTTACATTGCGACCGGTTGCGGCGGCCACATAGTGTTGTGTCTGCAATGTCGACATTCGATTTACTGAATCGAATCAGGGAGTGCTTTACGTTTTTATGGCTCGAGGGAACGCCGAGTAGCTTTTAAAGGTTTCAAATGTTCTATTTAATTTGTGAAGTGGATAATTTAATGTAAAAGTTAAATAAGCCAACTATTAGTTTACTGAACAGTTTGTATGGGAGTAGGTTGAAGATTTAGGGTGATACGCGTGTTAATAGGTCGTTGGTGATCGGCGATAATTCCATGGTGTCGTGCACCACGGCGGATCGATGGATCCCCAGTGGGCCTTATACCCTAATGTTTGTTGTTCCAGATCCCCAGAGACCGGAGCACTGGTCCGGCATTATGAAAGTGCGCTCCCATACATGCATATGATCAAGTAGTGAAATATCGAAGCCCATCCGATTTAATTCCGTCATGGCTATCCTGTAAGTATGAATTCGATGTCGTCGATGTTTTCTGTTTCCGTTTCCAAATATGATTTTCCTATTTTTTATTTTTCTTTATCGTTGCGCTACCACGTTCGCTCCCTCGTTACGAAAAGCATGCCAAATGTATTATTTTTTTTACTCCCCTTATGATGCTGAGGCTTTCGTCGGCGTGTGACTATCAGTGCACTGACCGCGTGGGGGCTGCCGGTGTCCGCTCTTTCCGAGTACTAACCTATTTGTTTTTGTGGTATTTGTTTGATGAAAAACTTCCGACGTTCAGGCGACTTGCTCGTTAACTCGCTGCACCTGTTTACATTTGTGACGGACTATCCGTCGTACTAGGACTCCGGCTAGTCGTACGGTCCTCGTTTTCGGTTTCAAGTTCTTACAATCATCCTAAACACAAAATGGGTTGGTACTGTACCGTCGGAGAAGGCGGGCTCCTGCAAGTTCCCGCTTCAGCTCGCGAACCGCTCCGATCGCACTGGACCCCTCCGAGCCTCGCGTGATACAAACACTTCAAACTCAAGCTCGATCTTTACTAGGCATAGACAATAGACGGCGTCGTAGCGGTGCGGTGCGATGGGATCGAAGCGTCGGCGGCAGTGGCTGAGCGGGTGTATCGCGTTCCAGATGGTCGGGTGGTTGCCTGCACGGGAGACGGCGGCAGGCCACATGCGCCCGCGTCATGTGGCGCGTACTGCTGGCCCTAGGGGCCGCGTGCGCCGCCGCAAGCGCCTCGCAGGACGTGGTGCGCACGTTCTCCGACCCGGCAACCGCGCCCTCGTCCCAATTCAACCACCTAGTCGTCGACCGCAACACGGGACGCGTGTACGTAGGCGCCGTCAACTGGATCTACCAGTTCTCCCCCGACTTGGAAGTGGCGCAGGCGATAGTCACCGGACCCGTCAACGACTCCGCCCAGTGCACGTTCGACTGCCCGGCCAGCTTCGTCAAGAAACCGACGGATAACGTGAACAAGGCGCTCGTTATAGACTACGCGACCAGTCGTCTCATTACGTGCGGTTCGGTGCTCCAAGGGCTGTGTTCGGTGCGGAATCTGAATAACATTTCTCACGATGTGCGCGAGGTGCGCGAGCCGGTGGTGGCCAACAACGTCAGCGCGTCGACGGTCGCGTTCATCGCCCCCGGACCCCCCAACCCCCCGATGAGCCAGGTCATGTACGTGGGCGTCACCTTCACTGGAAACTCGCCGTATCGCTCCGAAGTACCCACCGTGAGCAGTCGCTCCCTGGAAGACGACAGACTCTTCATGATAGCCCGGACGGCGGTCACAACTGGAACGAGAATGTTCGTCAACTCGCTATCCCGTGAACGTTATCCTATTAACTACGTGTACGGCTTCAGCTCCGAAGGGTTTAGTTACTTCTTGACCATTCAGTTGCGAGGTGTCGGATCTGATACGTACTACAGCAAACTGGTACGCGTGTGTCACGATGACGAAAACTATTACTCGTACACTGAGATACCGATGTCATGTACCGGAGAAGGCGGTGGTAACTTCGGATACAACCTCGTCCAGGCGGCGTTCGTCGGAAAAGCCGGTTCCGTACTCGCTGGCGAACTCGGAATCACAGCTCAGCACGATGTCCTGTTCGCAGCCTTCAGTCAGAGCGTGTCTATTAACACGAACACACCATCAAACATATCCGCCTTGTGTGTATACTCGCTAAAGGCTATACGCCGAAAGTTCATGCAGAATATCAAGACATGCTTCAGTGGAAACGGTTCGCGGGGCTTGGATTTCATTTCGCCATCTCACGCCTGCATCGGAACGAAGCTGCAGTCTATCAGTGAAGATTTTTGCGGGCTGGATGTGAACACGCCGTTGGGTGGCGAGCAACCGGTGGAGGCGGTGCCCGTGGCTGTGTTCGAGAAGAGGCTGACTGCTGTGGCGGCCACAGCCACCGGAGACTTCACGGTAGTCTTCGCTGGCACCGCCGATGGCCACCTCAAGAAGATTGTGGTAGAGAGCGCTACCTCGGCATTCGAATACGGTGACATAGTCGTCGACGAAGGATCGCCAGTGAATAAAGACTTATTCTTTGATACTCAGTTAATGCATTTATACCTAATGACTGATAGAAACGTGTCGAAAGTGAAAGTTCAGGAGTGTAGCGTATATAAATCGTGTTTGACATGCCTCGGAGCCAAAGACCCTTATTGTGGATGGTGTTCTCTCGAGAACAAGTGCAGTCTTCGATCGGACTGTCAGGAAGCGGCTAAGGATCCTCTGTACTGGATCTCTTATCGCAGCGGACGTTGCACAACGATCAGTCAAGTTACTCCAAATCAATTGCAACGAACGACAGCCAGAACCTTAGATTTAGTCATCGAGAACTTGCCCTCTCTAAACGGACAAATGTTATGTGCATTTACTGCTTTAGATCGTACTCTTATAACTAACGCCACTAAGAAAACTTATGGGGTTAATTGTACTACACCGCGTACGGATACGCTCCCACCCATTCCAACTGGTCAGCATCATTTCACTGCAAAGTTATCTGTGCGCACTACTCAGGGACCTGATTTCGTTGCGACAAACTTTACCTTCTTCGATTGTAATACGTATAGCTCGTGCACCCAGTGTGTAAGTTCCTCGTTTCCCTGTGATTGGTGCGTCGATGGCCATCGCTGCACTCACGATACTGCCGAGAATTGTAGAAACGATATTCTCGTAACGGGAGTCAGTAGAATAGGTCCCAGTTATCGATCCGGTCCCAGTTTCTGTCCCACTATAAACTCGACGTCCGACGGGACGAACGAAATTTTAGTACCATCCGGCGTAAAGAAAGCTATAAAAGTTAAGGTCCACATAATCGGACAATTCATAGCACAGACGAGGTTCGTGTGCCAGTTCAATATTGAGGGTCGTGTGACCCACGTAAACGCACAACTTTTAGCCGATACTATTTACTGTGAAGCTGTAGAATTTACGTATACGTCTCGTGCGCCGAATATAACTGCGTCGTTCGCTGTCATATGGGGTGGCTCAAAGCCTTTAGATAACCCAGACAATACTCATATCCTGATTTATCGGTGTACTGATATGGCGGACAATTGTGGAATTTGCTTAGCGCTTCAAGAGAAATTTGGATGCGGATGGTGTCAGGGCTCAGATAGGTGTGAAGTTCAAGAACAATGCGGTGCCCCAAGCGTTTGGCTAAATCGTACTCAGACTTGCCCCAATCCCGAAATTCATTCTTTCAGACCGCTGCTAGGCCCTTGGGATGGGGGGACTAATATAACAATCGAGGGCATAAATCTAGGTCGTAACATATCGGATATCTACAACGGTGTCACTATAGCGGGTATTAAATGTCAGCCTATCATAGAGTTGTATGTGAAAACAAGGCGTATTGTTTGCACGGTCGACGGGCCGGGTGAAGAGGTGCCCCGGGACGGTCCCGTGGTCGTTCGCGTGGCAGACTATCGCGGAGAATCAAAACAACATTACGCGTTCGTAAATCCTAAAATAAGCTCAATTCAACCGAAGTACGGCCCTCAGTCCGGCGGCACTAAATTACGTATCACTGGCGAGTATCTTAACGCAGGAAGTAACATTCAAGCGTTTATCGATGATTTACCATGCGCTATTTTGTCCGTATCGCCCGACGAAGCCGTCTGTAGAACGAGCAACTCGTATCAGTTGAAAATGGGCACGCTCCGGATGCATTTTGATAATGGCATCCGCTTATTGAAACGAGAGAAGTTCGAATATATCGAGGATCCCGTTGTAGTTTCCATCGAATCAGGCCCACCTACAGCATCACAACGCAAACAACCCAAAGGCATTCCGTCCGGAGGGATAAAAATCAAAGTGGTGGGCCGAAATTTCCATTCCGTTCAGTTCCCGCAAATATATGTGTATCACGATAACAGACCGTACATAGCCCCTTGCCATAGAGTCGATTTTCAGACACATCTTATTTGCGAATCTCCCGGCATCGAAAGCGCTGGCCTCAATATAGATCCAGATAGGCCTTTAGAATTAGAATACGGTTTCAATATGGACGATGTACAAAGCGTACAAAACCTCACCACCAAGACTGGCGAAGCATTCTTGCTTTATCCGGATCCTATCTATGAGAAGTTTGACGAGGACGTTAAATATTACAAGTCAGAGTATTTGACAATCAACGGTCAAAATCTAGACAGAGCCTGCACAGAAAAGGATGTCGTAGTTCGTATAGGGGAGAGTCTTTGTAACGTTACCTCCCTGTCGAGGCATCAATTAACTTGCAGGCCGCCCTCTCGCGACGAGTTACCCGATGGGTACGATACACCCGAGGTGGTAGTCAAAGTCGGTCGCGCTCTAACGTATAAGATAGGCAAATTATCTTACTCATCACAGGCAGGCCTACAAGGGGCTATCGGTAAGCCAGTATTATTCGGTGTTATTGCCAGTATAGTAATACTCGTATTAGTATTTGTCGTATTTCTAGTTATGTATAGGAGAAAATCCACTGAAAATATTAGAGTATTGAAGAATATGCAGGAGCAAATGGATATTTTAGAATTAAGGGTAGCTGCTGAATGTAAGGAAGCATTCGCAGAACTGCAGACCAAAATGACCGATTTGACAGGAGACGTGACGGGCGGAATACCATTCCTAGACTATCGTTCGTACGCCATGAAAATATTGTTCCCCAACATAGACGAACATGCCGTCCTGCAATGGGAACGTCCAGAGCTTATTAGAAAAGAGAAGGGTCTGAGATTGTTTGGACAGCTTATAATGAACAAAACATGCCAATTATTATTTATTCGTACTTTAGAAAGCAATAGATATTTTTCCATGCGCGATCGTGTTAATGTAGCTTGTGGTAGTAGTATGAGCGTTTATAAATTCTTATATAATGTGTGCATTCATTTAATAAAGTTAGTATTATTCTCGCAGTCAGTCGTTTTACTTGTGCCTGATACCCTACACCTTACAAGCTTCACTAATTATGGTAACCTTGCAAAGTAAAATGGAGTATTGCACAGATGTATTGAAGACGTTGCTAGCGGAGCTTATCGAGAAGTGTATGGAGGGCAAGAGCCACCCCAAACTGTTGCTGCGTCGGACGGAGAGCGTAGCCGAAAAGATGTTGAGCGCTTGGTTCACTTTCCTATTATATAAATTCCTTCGCGAATGCGCCGGCGAGCCGCTTTATCTCCTGTTTAGGTCGATGAAAGGTCAAGTAGATAAAGGACCCGTAGACGCAATAACCTCCGAGGCTCGTTATTCTCTCAGCGAGGAGAAACTCATTAGGCAGTCGATAGACTTCAAAGCGATGACTGTAAGCGTGTCCATATCTCAGCAGACGATCTTCGTTAGCGGCTTAGAGGCTACTACAGAAAACGTGCAAGTTAAAGTTCTCGACTGTGATACGATTAGCCAAGTAAAAGAGAAATGCTTAGACGCTATTTACCGTGCAACGCCATATTCTCAAAGGCCAAGTCGTGACGATCTAGACTTGGAGTGGCGTACGGGTGCATGCGGTCGATTAATTTTATACGACGAAGACAGCACTACTAAATGCGAGGGCGAGTGGCGCAAGCTCAACACTCTCAATCATTACCGCGTCCCGGACGGCGCCTGTCTCAGTCTCGTGGCCAAACAGAGCTCCGTGTATAATCTCTCGAGCATGGAGAAAAACGATAAATCTCACACTTACGAAACGCTTAATAGGGGTAAATACGGTTCGGCCAGTCCCCCGGCCAGTCCTCTCAAATACGAGCACGGAGGCGGTTTTAAGTACTGGCACCTCGTACGGCATCACGACAACGACACGCACAAGGAGGGCGAGCGCGGAAACAAGATGGTCTCCGAAATATATCTCACCCGTCTTCTCGCCACCAAGGGCACGCTGCAGAAGTTCGTGGATGATTTATTCGAGACTATTTTCAGCACCGCTCACCGCGGTTCCGCGCTGCCCCTCGCGATTAAATACATGTTCGACTTCCTCGACGATCAAGCGCTTCAACACGCGATATCCGATCCCGAAGTAGTGCACACTTGGAAGAGCAACTCCCTCCCCCTACGTTTCTGGGTAAATCTCATCAAAAATCCCAACTTCGTCTTCGACGTTCACAAGTCGAACACGGTAGACTCCTGCTTGTCCGTCATCGCGCAAACCTTCATGGACTCTTGCTCGACGTCCGACCACATTCTGGGGAAGGACTCTCCCTCGTCCAAGCTTCTTTACGCTAAAGACATCCCGGTGTACAAGGAATGGGTGGAGCGGTACTACGCGGACATAAAGTTGATGCCGGCGATTTCCGATCAGGACATGAACGCCATGTTGGCGGAGGAGTCGCGACTCCACACTAAGGAGTTCAATACCAACTGTGCGTTGAACGAGCTGTATGCGTACGCGGTGAAGTACAACGAACAGCTTATGGTGACCCTCGAGGAGGACGAGTTCTCGCAGAAGCAGCGGCTCGCGTTCCGCCTCGAGCAGGTCCACGGGCTCATGGCTCACGACTACAACGTGTGAGTGCCCTGCGAGGCCCGCACCCACCGCCCTGTATATACTGCCCCCGCACATATCTATGCTGGCAAATGTTGTATATATTAGATAGTGTACAGTCTTTAATATTGTAATTTTTGTATAATTTCAGCGGTCCGATGTCGTTTTTTAATTTTATATAATAATGAACTTTGTATTGATTTTACACGACGAACCCGACCGGCCGCGGTCGTGCCACAAGTATGCATCGTAAACTAAAAAAAATTGTGTATGTCTGTCTATGTGTGCTCGCGTCGTACGAGTGTAATGTTACGTCGATTCGGTGTAAAATGTGTGTCGCAAATGAAATCGCATGTGAGCTCGCCGGCGGGCGCTGCGTCGCTTGCCGCCGGGCGTTTTTAAATTTGTACTCGCAGTCTACTTAACGAAATATACCGACAGTGAACCGGTGAACGATTCCATTAATAAATATCGTCGAATGTACGCTCTGTGTTTGATTGTATGCACGCGCAGCGCCATTGTCCGCGTCCGACGAAAGCCCCCGCGCTCGGCAGCTATCGACAGGGAGAACGCGGTGCGGTGTCGCCTCGCCTCCAGCTAGTGACCAAACCCTCCTAACCTATCGTCTCCCGTCCCGTCCGCGAGGCGAGGCGGCAAGGATGAACCGACGCGCCCCTGCTGTTTCAGCCGGTACCTGCGGATCACGGCGCGCACGGCATTCGCGGTCGCGAACAACGTATACTGCATTCCCGCCTACGTGGCGTGGATGATGGCGCTGCGCCTCGCGAGACCCTTGTACGCCCCCCTCTATTGGAAGATCGAAGGCCTCATGTATCACTGGCTGCTCTCCATGGTGTCCCTGTGGTCCTGGACGGCCGGATATGACAGTAAGTCCTTTTCAAGTTGACATAAGCACGACCACAACACAAAAACACGATAGATAAACACACGATGACTCAACTCTGAATGCATTCGTATGGAGCTAAAGCGGCTATTGTTGCGACGAAAGTTACGTGCGTTTGGCTGTAAACTTTGATCACGTGGCGAGGAGTGACGCATCAGCTGAGCGGCCTTTCTTACGTTTACTCGGTTCTAATAAGTCGTGCGTCAACCGAAGGGCCGATTGTAATGTATACAGGAAAGCAGGTAAAATAATTCAACAAAGCGTCAAAACGCTCCGCCCACCCTCTATTTGAAGAGCAACGGAATAATTATCTCCTACCGAGTTACGATGTCGAAGGCACTCGAATAGAACGCGCGTTTCTATGTAAACTTTTACACACTATTATATAAATTCAATGTTACACTTTCGATGTTTTGTATTGAAACGTTTTCGCTATTGCTAAACGCTGTACGCACGTAAACATTTCGTACGTACACTTCAACTGAAGACATAATGGTTGCGTAAGTACATTGTTAATTGGAAGCTATATAGGAAGCAGCTATTCCGCCGTTTTTGTGAACTAGTTGTTGCCACGCAGGGTTGTCAACTTTACTTTCAGAACATTAATACTTTTCTACTTAATAGACAAGTTTAATTATTCCAGGCTGAGATGATATGTTTCCAGTCCCGAAACCCAAATGTATAGTGTCCAAAAAAATATAACAACTTTACTAAGTAGGTACAACAGTAAGGTAGAGCAAAGTAATCAATAATCATTTATTGTCATATAATAGGTATTTTCATGAGATTTTCACGTTAAGAAGTTTCCTCTGGTTAATATCTATATAACATTTAATTTTTATTAATTTTATTTCTTAATACAACAGGTACTTACATTTTTATTAATAATGGCTGTTAGGTAATTTATAAATTATCTTATATATAGAAATGAATCGCGGTGTGGTGAGTTGCTCAAACTCGAGAACGGCTGAACCGATTTGGCTAATTTTGGTTTTGAAATATTTGTAGAAGTTAACAGAAGGTTTAAACGGTGAGAAATTGTGGAATAATTGCGAAAAAAATAGTAAAAATAACACATTTCTTTCCCCATACAA
>DWMR01000783.1:0-11069 GCA_018245355.1 Dalla costala | reverse complement strand
CGAGTCTTTCATGCACCTCATTAAGTGTACAGATAGCTCGGGTAAGAGGCGTCTTGGCCAGCAGTTTAGACCTGGCTTTGGGCACGACCAACAGTGGCGGGGGCTGGCGCTTCCACACGTAGCGATCCGTAATTCTTACATAGTCATACTATTCCAGATACGAGCAAAGCGACGGAACCAAGAGGGACGAGGTGGGAACACTGAAAAATGCCGGTACGGATGACGAGTCCATTGCTGTTCAGGGCTCTTACACCTGGATCGGCCCCGACGGACTTGAGTACACTGTTAGGTACACCGCCGATGAAAACGGTTTTAAACCCATAATCGAACAGCCCCCTGGAGGCGCAGTACCAGCCGGAGTCGTTGCTTCCCTTTTGGGATGATTACTTTAATTTATCACTAGCCTAATTCCAATAAAAAAATATATAAACCCTATGACTCATTCTTCCATTAACCACCTATGTCCACATTAAAAACTTGTACAAACCGTTTTAAGAAAGAAGTAACGTGGCGAAAAAGAGGAATAACGATATTAACTCCATCATCTGATATATCATAAGTAGGTAGATATATAATAGCAAAATCATAAATTAAATAAGTAAGTAAGTAAGTATTTACTTCTTCTACCTTCAAATGTCCATAGGCGACGGTGACCACTTACCATCAGGTGGCCCGTCTGCTTTTTCGTCCGGATCAAGCCATAAAAATAAAACACTGCAGTTGCCTTATGTTTGCAAATGGCTTATAGCTTGCGTTAATCATTACTTCCACCGATGACAGTCTTCAAGCGGGAAGACGTTTTCAGGCTGACAAAAACAATGTTAAGGCCTGTCAGCCATTCTGAGGGCATATGGTAGAGCAGGCATGTGCTCGAAAATGATTATTAGGGTGTATTACGCCACTCGAAGCGTTTTTACAACTCGTCCACCTTGCTAACCTAAGAGTTCTCCATAATGTTCTTAAAGGTACGTAAAGTCTGCCAATCTGCACTTGGCGAGTGTGGTGGACTGTGGTTAAACCCTCGTATTCGGAAACCCATGCTATGTAGTGGGACTATAATGGGTTGTTGAAGCTGATAGCTAAAAAGTAAAAGATTACTCATGCTTCTCCGTCTATTTGCCACAAACGTTAAGATCTGATTTGAAACTAGTCGCATGAAATTACTTTTCACGGTAATAATTACACGATCAGTTTCACGTGTTGATCTTTAGTTTCACCAACATGGATTAACTTCACGTTTTAACACAAATAAGTTCTTATAAAATAATTTTAACTACCTGTTAATTGTTACCTGTTTGTATTATGGACTTATGGTCTGAAATAAATGATTATTATTATTATTATTATTATAATACGATTATAGGGCGTATCATAATCATGAGCATAGACGTACTCCAGCCGCGTGTAGGAAAGGCTATATTTATATTTTACGACACAAGCATTGCCGTTAGCAGCTTTCTTTGTAGCAATAACTTGTATTATAAATAAATTGCCATAGGATGCGTTAAGGCTGTTATAAGTTATTGTTGCAGTAGAGAAAATAACAGAAGTAAGAAGTAGGTAGTTTCGTAAAAAAAAACTTATCATTCAAGTGGTTCAATTATTCATCATTTCATTAATTTTACGCTTAACGTAGTTAACTATTAAAGATAACACTGAATCGGTTAGTGAACACTTATTGTCAGTGCCTATTCAGATGTTTATACCTACGCAAGCTGTTTTAAGCATAAATGTTGCTACTAAGAATTGGATGTGTGAGTAGTAAATTTTCAGCATTCTTAACCAAGTTCCATATTAAATCAAGTTTTAAGTTAAGTTTATATAAAGTTAATTTAAAACCTATAAAGCCTATATAAATAGGCCCCAATTTTAATTTGGTTTTCGGTAATACCAAAAAAAATCATAATGATCCTCTTATTCAAGTATCACACGGTGTCGTACCTACTTAAGATGCATAATTAATAGTTAATCTTCCGAATTTAGTCTTTGAAACGCTCTTGAAGAAACAATACGGCCAAGGAATGAAACTCCTTTTCTTCGTCTGTGTTCTTAGGATAGAGTGAATATGCATTTTCTTAGGCAAGCCTGACTCTACATGAATCGTACTAAGCTAGACATACAAATGTGCATGTGCTATTTCTGTATCGTCAACATGGATGTCTTTGATCGTCAATGAGTCAACGATACATTGTGTTTAGGTCAGGATCTAGGAACTTTTTCGATCTCATACAGAAGTTAACATTAAATTAATGTAGGTACCTACTTATTTTAATTTTGGACATTGTACTTCACAGATAATTATATTACTTGCGATTGTACATTGCAATGTCAACATTACCACCACTACCAAAGATTTTGTAAGGTAAAGTTCATACTTTTTATAGTTGATTAATTGAAGTAAACTCCTAAAAATTTCCTTTTTGATTAAAAATTTAAAAAAAAACCAAATTACTTTTCAGTTCTGGTAATCCAAATAATACAGAAAATGTGATTAAAGATGTTTTGAAAATGGGTGCAAGATCTATTTTAATCATCAACAGCACTGAAGCACTGCGCTCAAGATCTCGCGATCCTAATAAAATTCACAGCTTATTATATCAGGAGTATGACAAAGATAAAAAATTACTGAACGAGCACTGGATGTACAATCTCCGAGACGTGGCTGATTTTTTCAGAAAGTTTCTAGACACAGAAATATGTAACGTGAAATGTGAAGACTAGTAAAAGTGTTAGACAACTTGACCAGCTTTTATTTATTTAAGTTTATGCAACACCTTGAAAGTCAAACTAAGGGATATAAAGGACATACTTAATACCAGTTAGCCCTAAGTGATTATGAGAATCCATGTTACTGTTAGTAACGAACCCTAGCCTACTAACATCTCATTAATCTAATACCCACAATAGACCTATTCAGGTCGCAGTGGCTTATTAATGGGTCTGAACTGAACTCAACTTTGTCATAAGCTGCATGCTTGTTTGCTACTTTCATTCTATCAGTTATAATGCGAAAGTGTTTGTTGATTTGTCCTTCCACAGCAGCTTAGCAACGGATTGACTTTTTTTTTTTCACAGAGGTAGTTTATGGGCCGTAAAGTGATATAGGCTACATTTTGTCTCTGAATAATGCTAGCTTCTTGTAGGATAGATGTGGAAACATTAGGCAGTCAAAGCTCGCGTAATTGTCACGCCAAGGCAATTAGATTAAGAAATTTTGCGGCTAGTGTCAGGCTCGGTAGCCATGTTGGAAATGGATGTCTAAGGTACAGATGGAGCAGGTCGCAGGTACGAACCCCGCGCGCGGTGTAAATGGTGTAGTGCTCAAAATGTTCTTGTCGCCTAAGGATCAAAAATATTGCTGAGCTGAGGCTATAAAATTAAACGACACTATTTAGTGTTAAAACATTTATATTTTCCGCACCTTTTTTAATTTATTTTCCCCCGACAAGTGAGAACAAAACCGGACGGGGTACACGAGTCCGGAAGGCTATGTCATCTTGCACCTATAAAATCCAACAGTTTACTTAAAAACTATAAATAAGCAAAGAGGATGAATGAAATGAATCCAAGAAAATATCTGCTATGTATTTAGATGACTTCCTACTTAAAATTATAAGTCACTTACTTAATTATTGCTATACGAGGCTTTGCTCGCAGCTTCGCCCGCATAAAATTAAATTATATATCCCACAGGAACAAGGAAATTTTACGGGATGAAGAAATATTACTTAATGATTTTTAAAACATGTTAAGAAGGCAAAGTTTCCTCATGATCCTAAATGACTTAAGAATTTAATCAGTTAGTCCTACAATTACACCATAAAACTATCGGTATCATTATTCAAACGTAAAAATATCTATAAATATAAAAATTGCGCTGTAACGTTACCAATGAGTCTAGATTTTCCCTTTGCGAATCCTCTGAAGATTTGGATCTATTAAAAAATTATCAAAAATAATAAAGAGGATATTCTCAAGTCTATGTACATTTTTAATTAAAATCTACACCATATTAAAATATACTCACTCAGGTTCATTACTCCAACGTTCCAAACGAGTCAGTTCTACGTTGGCTGAAGAGTCGCTATTTTTTTCGGCGTGACAGATGACAGCACCACACAAAATAAGGCATCCCCAAAGCAGAATCTTCTGTTTAACATAATTATACCTACTTAATTAACAATGAATACTTGAATTGTGCGGTCCACATACATAAAATATTTCACTGCTGAGCGCCTTAGCTCCACTAAGAAAGCTTGGAGTATGTTCTTAAGGCATACTGGGTAATACAAGTATATAGGCTGGAAGTCAACGTCAACGTTATTCTTAAATAGCGCCTAAAAACAACACCAAACCAAATCAAGTTGCACATTGATGTGCTGCACCGTAATTTAACTTGGCACCTGCATAACGGTAACACCCCTGGGTGTGTCATTAGGGGGCAACACGGGGAATAAACGCAATACACTTTACCTAACAGCGACTAAATTATTAACTAAGTATATTTAGGGGTCGGTTAGGGGTGTATTACTTCATTGGGATACTGGAAATCTTCATTTTTTTAGTGCATTTTGCCACTAGCGGTCACCACGGCGATCTTGGCTGGCAGTTGGACTTGTGGCCACTAGTGGCAAACTATCGCGAGCACTGCCGTGCTTCGGAGGGCACATTAAGCTGTTGGCCCCGGTTGTTATCTCTAGATAACACTCGTTAAGCCTTATCGGAGGCCTTTGATGCCTAAAAACTTCCGACACTCGAGTTGGCCACTAACCAATCCACTCCACCAATCCGTAGCAGCCTAAGCGCGCCTTGCACAGCCCTATTCGAAGTTTGTCACAGATTTCTATAGGTGGCAGTGGTTGATGTGATTGCATGCTTGATTGCTATTCAAATAACATAAAAATATACTTGAACTTTACCATTGTTCCAACTTTTTCCTGAGGGAGTTAAAACAGGTTAATTGATAAATTTTATTTTATTATTTTTGATGTATAGTATAGTATGTAGATAAGTATAGTTAAAGTTATTATGTATCACAAGAAAATATTAGTGAGTAGAATTACCTGTTAACCGTAGATGTACGCAAATGTAGATTATGAAGAAATGAAATGACGAACATGGCTATTTATAGTTTAGCTTAGCTTTATTTTAGGTACCTACCGATAAAATCTAAAAAATCGATTAAATTCAATTTAAAATAATATAATTTCAATCATAACATTTACACTACTTATTTCAAATACTCAAAACCAACCATATTCTGTCTGTATGACTGCGCTAATATCGAAAATAACAATCTGATTTGTAACTATACACTTATGAGTTTTATGATGAGGATGACCTGGTGATGGTGGCAAGGTGAGAGTGTACAAGAGTGGTGCAAAATCATATTTATGGTAAAATATGGTTCGATTTATGCACTCTCCGACGGACTACGAAGTCGGCTCAGCTGAATATTAGCTCTCTGATATGATAGAACGTGCGATTTATTTTCAATCCTGGTACAAATTCATGACACCTTAAATTTTTAGAATAAATAAAATATTATGTAAGTATACAGGGTCGATTATCGAGACGGGGCCGTAATATTAGGGCGACTTGAACCTTCTACACGGCAGCTTGGAACAATGATTGGATGCTTTTATTGTACCACTGACAGAGGTTTTTTAACCAGGATATACTCCGTCGTCAAACACGGCGTTTTCCCTGGATCTTGTTCTGGATAATCAGCTTTTAACGAAAGAAATACTCGTCCCTTATATTTCGTTATAGAGAACTTGTTACACTATAAATATAGAAACTGTTTACATATTTTAGGAATGTAATCTGGTTCGAATTAGTTCACACAATCTGTTATTGATTGTATTCTGTTCTGTGTGCCATAGTAAATATATAAATAAATATAGGTCGTACCTACGAATTTTTATGGCAATTTGATTGGTAGAAACAAAATGTGGGTAAATACTTATGCTCTCCGCAGCCTACCTCGATTATGGCGCAAAAACAGTTTTGTTTCGAGATAAGGTACAAGTTTTATAACGGTGTATGCCTTTTTTAAGAAAGAATGTTTAGTTAATTGGAGAGTTTTTTAAATTTTTGTACAGAATTCTGTTTTTAACACAGATTTTAGCTTACCATTAATCACAGCCAGATGTCTTCTATATGTAAATATTTTTGTGAATCCACGAAACACAAGTAAATCACAGAAGTTAGTCAAAAAAGTGTTACAAAGTCAGAGAAAACCATTTTTTTGTTTATTTTTATTTTATTTTTCTTGACATTTTCCCAACTATCATTACAGGCGATAATGCGATAATAATTTTAATGCGTTAGGGTGAACTAGATAATAATAATATCTACTCGAAATGTAAAAATTACGGACTATATTATAGTTTCTAAAAATGTCGAAGTGTCGGCATATAAAATTGCGAGTTACTAGGGACTCAGCAAAATATTTACTATTAGAGTCCTATTGATAATAAAACTGTGAAAGTTTATGAGGATGGATGGATGGATCAATCGTTTATCACGCAAAAGCTACGGAACAGTCTTACCAGATTTTGTGAGAAGATAGCAAGAACCCTGAAAAACCATAAATGTGACTTTAAACAAAATAGCTCCTAAAGATGTAGAACAGGGAATGATAACTTGTCAAATCAATGTCAAAGGGCTACACGGGTAGATCCGCAAGCAAAGTCTAGTTAACAATTTTTTTTTTTTTTTTTTTTATTATTTTAATTTAAACAAAATGTTGTAAGCATGAGAGGTTCCTCAAGCCTAAACCGTTTACATACATACCTACTACTTTCTAACACATACACAATATGTCTTTTATTTTAATTGTGCTATATTTGCAGGCTTTCCAGCACTGGTCAGTTGGCACCTATCATTCAGCTACATTATGGCCACGTTTTCGACAACAGCGAGGACCTAGCGACAGCGGGGCGACCATATTAACCAAAAAAAGGTCAATTTGTTTAGTAGGTTCTTCGATCAACAAGAGTAGGTTACTTACTTTACTTAACTACTTGCCTTACGGAAGCTACGTTCTGTGCCTCAGCTAAGGCACGGAACCCAACCAAAAGAACCCTAAAAGGCTTTAAAAACAAAAGTAATTTGATATTAAATCAATTCATATCACATAAAAATCAATTGATATTAAATTTCTTTATCTTTTATTTGCCATGTCGATTTCATTTTATCGTCGCCATTTTCATACAAATCATGGGAGGACGGTGCAGATAAATTAATACGAATATACTACATGATTATTATTGAAAAAATTATAATTTTCAATCAACTGAAACAATAGATGCACCAATGACATCTCGAAATTTTTGGCTATTCCACTCTTTCCATCCAGCCTTTCCACCCAGGTGGAAAGAGTGGGTGGCAATCAATCAATCAGTTCAATCAGTATGATTGAATTTAAATAAGTAAAATAGAAAAGTATAGGTAACATAAATAAGTGCATAGTAATAATACATGTGACCCAAGCTGAATTTTTAGTTTTCAGATATGGTTTTTAAATCCTCTGAAAACAGCAACTAGCAGATTCGTTAAAGACAAGACCTATTGTTAACAATAGGTAACTTAAGTTAGTAAGTTAAGTGTTTTATTATCAGATTTAGTCAAATCAAGAAAGATATAAATAAAGAATAAATTTTAAAACATCATTATAAATAAACTGATCGCTATAAATCATACAATTGTAACGTCATGTGAGTTAACATTTTCACATTCAAAATATTGCCTCAGCAGGATAGCGATATCAGTCATGAAGTCAGTGTACCTACTTTTGGCTTGAAAAACAACATTTAGCGCCGGCTATTCGAATAATTGGTTAATCGATGACTTACAGTTAGCGGCTCAATAAACCATAAAATAAAAGTTCGTTTGAGCTCAACTTGCGCACTGGTTTCCAGACGTAGGGTTATTATCCCCAATAGGTTCGCCCCATACGTTTGTAGTTTCGATTCGGAATCCCAAATCGCAAATATAAATTCGGGAACGAATCACAGATAATTATTGTTTCGAACAGAAAGATTCTGTGCGTGCTTGCTCTCATACGTCTATACGTATAATTTGTATAGTTTTGTAATTGGATCTTGAATAATTCCAGAATTAATATTTCAGTGGGGATTTCGAATTGGAATTCCGAACGAGTATGCTGCGAAGCTTAATTAGAATTACAGGATTGGAAAATGGTATTAATTTCGACCATAGATACAGAAACTAGGCGCAACAAAGTCATCTCAAGATACCTTTCATTCCATTTTCCGAATATTCCATTTTCAATATTTCAGAACTTTTTAATTTTAGGGAACCGATTCGTTTCATTTATTGGTTATTGAGTGACCTAAAAGTCAGCAAACGATAAGTTAATAAGTAAACACAGGTTGTAATTGTTTGCAGTTGTTTGTAAACATGTAAGTTTTTGTATAGCCTACTTTCATTCACCTTACGAGTACAATTTGAAATAAAAATCTAGGAAAGTTGATAGGTGCTAAAATTCGAAGCACGATTACTTCGTAAAAAGATATTTACATGCGGTTAAACAGAACAGTATTAGGTATTAGTAAAAATCAATAATTTATTTGTAGCGAACAATAAATCGTCGCAGTCGTAGAACAAAGACGGATCTGCAAATTGGCAACATTTCAGGAGAGCACTTTAAAGTGCTCTACATGAAGTTTTGTCATATTTTGAAAATGAGTAGTAGCTATAATCTTGAAATTTGGATATGTTACCATGCGTTTGGTCTTTCACATAATTACTTAAATTTACATAAAACCTCATGTAGAAACTTTAAAGTGTTCTCCTAAAAAGTTTCCAATTTGCAGATCCGTCTTTGTTCTACGACTGCGACGAAATACAATCATCGTTGCAATTATAAATAGCACGAGGCTTGAACCCCGACTCCGCCCTCACAAAATTCCCTTATCTACCCCATAGGACCCGTGCATTCCCATTATAATTTTATTTTTTCAGAATGGACAGTTGCTGTTGGTTCTATTGGCCTTTACAGCGTAAGCGAACTGGATGGCGAGCTAGAAGAGCTCAGCCAGGAAAAACTTTGATAACAACGAACCTAAGGGCACCCCCTGTATAGTACCGACCTTAGCTCAGGCCATCGGGATACAAAGTAGTCTATACGCCTGAAATTAATAATCAATCTATCCATTTTTTCCTGTCAGTGTCAAATTTCCATCCAAGTTCGTGTGGAAATTGGATTGAAATGTCAACCTTTGACAGGAAAAAATGGATGAATTGATTTTATTACTTTCGGGCGTAAGTCACTCTCCGGCCTATAAACTATCTTTAAGCAAATAATCACGTCCATCCGTCACCCTATCGCAGCATGAAGGAAGCACAAACACACAACACACTTTCACATTTTATAATATTAGTACGGATTCTACAAGTTAGTATAAATATTTTATAATAGCTTAATATTCAAGAAGTTGAATTTAGCAAAGCATAAAATGCCCAAAAAGTACGTGGTTAGCATCGGAATCATTGTGATCATAATTAACAGCGTGTGTCGCTAACGCAATTATGTAACTTTTATTTAGGTGTTTATACGAGTAGTAAGCTTGTACGCAGTCTCCATTTAAATATAATGTAAAGCATTTTGTAGTAATGTGTAAGTATTACGCTTATTTCTGTATGCACAATGCGTCGAGACAATATAATTCTAATATATTGTAAAGCACTTTAAACTTATTTACTATTTCGCTCATTTCCTTCCGCACACTATCTACATCTTTTGTAAACATATATAGCTATGTATATGTTTGTATAACCAAAACAACATTATTACCAAGAATTGCCTTATAATCATTAAGTAGGTAGGTACATGAGTTACAAATGTGTAGCCATGTTTAGAAGTATTGCTTATGTTTGCTGTAGGTACACTCATAAAACATAACGCAATATGCTTACAAAATGCATTTGCATGAGGTTTGGATAATATGTATTAAATTTTAGACCTAAAACTTGTTTGTTGCAATTGACTCTACGCCAATCACAACTACCTGTTGAGTTGTTTAGATATTATATTATTTGCCTAGCTCATTCGAAGCTAATGAGTAATGATCGCGATTTCACGATACGTGTCGCTCAGTGACGTAATGCCTAGGTGAATCCTCTATCCATTCATGATGTCGATCTTAAAGCTACTGGCTGGCTAGAATTGGCTCAGTTTCAGAGTAACCGGAGCTCGGCACACGGGCCGCATGCGGCCAGCCAACGCGCACACCGATGACTCCTTATATATAAGGACATCTTACGAAACCGTTAACACATTCGGACTTAGGCTTCTCCAGGAAATCACCTGCTCCTACCAGTGAATATACAACATGCTGCTAATACTGGTAATTATAACATTTTGTTATAATACGTTAACCCGCCATGACAATAATCGCAGTACCTATTATCTACTGCGATCATTGGACATGGTAGCGAACGCCTTATTGTTTATATATGTGGATGTGCTTCGAGATGACCTTCGCAGCGATTGCATGATGGCGGCGAAGATGGTGTTTCAAAAACTCAACCGGTGTCTAGTGCATAATGTTTGATCATATGGAATGCAAGTTTAAATGTCGTGAGCGCTGAAGTAGTAATGGCCTTAGCTTCAACGACTTTACTGTATTAAAAAAACTTTAAGTCTTCAATATTTAAACGAAACAAAAGACACAATTTTATGCAACTCCAAATTAGTAAGGTCCCAATGGCATCTAAGGTCAAATTATTCGTCCTTTTTCTAATATGTCCCTAACTGGTTTTCTATTTAAATTGTCGTGATGAAGTAATATCTTCACGCAGTCCACACCCTCCTATGAAAATTCTTAAACATGTCTTGTATTTAGGTTTTGGCATAATATTATTATGTTGTTTGTATTGAACCTACCTTCGCGCGGCAAGTTTTTTGCCAACGTATCCCTAACGAATTTAAATAATTCATAATTTGTATTATAATTACAGGTATTGGGACTATCCTTGTTAATGAACACCTTGGAAGCGAGTCCAGTTATAGAGAGCAAGCCAAGACCGCAAGTGATACG
>DWMR01000782.1:0-11070 GCA_018245355.1 Dalla costala | reverse complement strand
GGAACTAAAACCACAGATTACATACAGTTTAGACTTTAGTTTTGACCTTAGGTTATTATTGTAAAGCCTTTGAGAATACAAAAGTTCAGAGCGTATAGTTTTATAGTAAAGACCAGAATAGAGAATTTTTTCTTTTTAACTGGAGCCTCTACGGAGAATAGCGGCAATTATCGAAAGGGCGTTTAAATTTTTTATTAGATCGTTTGTCTTACTGTTTTCAAACCTAGTTATTTCGAAGAAACGAAGTGTGAGAGTGATAGAAAAGTCGTTGAGTTGATAAATATTGTCGTTGGAATTCCCAAATAGTGTTTTAATTTTATAAAATTTGTAACTAAAAACTTTCGGAACAACCTATACTTACGTATAAATATTTAATGTAAGGTTATTAAGCTAAAATATATAATGCTTCAATAGCTACAAAGAAACTAAATACTTACTCTTAATAATGCTCACGTATTAAAGCTTAGCCTACACTGTAGGTACAGTTTATTACCTACTTGGAAAAGAAGACAGTCAAGTTACGATGCGTTGTTCTAAAGCATACGTACTCGTAAGGGTTGTTGGCCTACTAAAGAATGTGAAAGGTTGTGTGAAGTATCAAAACATTGTAAATATAAATATACCTATATATAAGTATATTATATTATATGCAACATGCAGTTGTGAATCGTCTACTAGAATCTATGAGGCAAAGAAAACACTGTGATTCCACAAGCGAAACAAGCATATTGATTGGTGAATGGCATCGTGTGTCTAAACATGCTAATTGGATTAACTGTTTATTTCTACGTGCGAGGGAGCTGAAACATGACTTGGCATATGTTATGTATTAAATGTTACAAGGGTTTCTCAGTACAGGCATACGACCTACGGGGTTGAATTACCTCATTGCCATAACCGTCGACACCGCGTGGTACATTTGATTTTTTCTTACGATGCAAAAAGAAAAACATCAAAATGAACATGACATGTGTGATATAATTAATTAAATACAGTTTATTAAAGTGCGGGAACTTGTATTGTACAAGTAAGTGCAGATTTGTTTGGGCCAATTGAACAATCTACATGTAAAGCCTTAATTGATGGTTCAAGGAGCGCTTTGACTTTAAATCCACAGAAAGTCGGCTTATTATGACTATAATCTAGTAATTGGACAAGTTAAGTAAGGTTTAGGGTTTACAGATTATATAATAACCTACCATGTAACTTAAAGACAGTCAACAACCTGTCCTAAAAATAATGTATTTATTTATTCATTAATTTAATAATATTTTTCCATTTGTGGATTTAAATATTTTAAATACAGCCATTGGCTTTATTTGGAAATACTTTTCTTACAAAAATATTCTATCGGCCTCAATCGATCGAATGTAGGAAATTAAACCCCTAGAAAGAATAAATGATTGGTAATCTATTCTTTTGGATTAAGTTTGGGAGTACATTTTCCTCAAGTTATTACTGCAAAAAACTGTCATAGTCTCTATATAATTCTTGTATGCATACGCATACAAGATTATAAGTAGGTATAGCTAGTAAGTCCATAGACTGTTTGTGTGTAATACTGTTGGTGTGTCAATAAATAAATAAAAGTTGATGTAATTTTGTTAAGGTCGTTAAGCAGATAATATCTTTATTTTTGTATGTAATTATTATATTATGGGATTATTTTATTTTGATGGCGAACTTTTTTATAACGATCACTCGAGATCGTAATGACACCCAATACAAGTTATGTAATTATCCTAAATCATAAGCTAATTTATTGAAGCCTTACGATTATATACTGCAATGCTGTCTAATCTTGTTAGTGAAATAGTTGCATCGACAGAGCTTCTTTGAAGGAAATATTTCCAATAGTGAAACGCAATAAAAAAATCTGAGATTTACAGCAATTCTTGGAAATCCTGATCCCTAGCAGGCGAGGTTATCTGTTACATTTTACCTGATACCTAGTAGTATGTTATTCTGTTTAAATCTGTTATATTTATGTGAATAACCGCAGAACAGTAAAAAAACTGTTATTAGAACTATGGGCTAAATTCTATTTCCATAGGGTCTCTCGGGTACTGTTGGGGGATGGGTGGTGTGGTGTGTAAACCCACAGCATGGCCGGGCACTGGACGGCAACCTTCTTGTCGTACACGTCTGCAGCATGTTGGTAATATTTTATCATCATCATCATTAACCAATCACTGGCCCACTACTGAGCGTTTGAGAACATTATGGATACCTACCTCACGATGTTTTCTTCACCATTAAAGCAAATTATATTCAATTGCTATAAACATACAATTCCTATACCTAAGCATAACTCCGACAAGGCAGTATAAGGCTTGCTCCAACATCCACTTTCATCTTTAAAAAAATATATAACCAAGAACACGATGACTATTCATAGAAAATTAGTTCCATAATCGCGTAGACTCTGCCTACAAAGATTTTCTTTAGAACCTTACACGTGTCTGACATAGAAGGCTTCTGGATAATAGGTTTACTTAGTATAGACAAATGTTCAGCTGACTTATATTTAAAAATGTATCATTAAGTTATTAATATTGTCTGAAAATAGCTAAGCTAGCTCCACTTATATTTTACAAGCTTTTTTCATAACGAAGTAATAAGCGGACAAGAATTAGCTAGTCTTAGGGCTACGCCACGCAAAACAGATACTTAGTTGAGTAGCTGTGTGTGTTTAAGGTGTCGGCATTGTAACACCTTAGGCGACGATAACCACTTAGTCTTACTACCAGGTTCATTGTTCGTTAGACTTCAATTTATTCATCTATTTATCTTTAAAATGTATTGGATTTCTGACGCAGGGAGATATCATTTCCCAATATTTCGTAGATAACGCAACATGTTCTCGATAATTGAACCAGGCCTGCCTGGCAGTTTCATATAAACCGCGGGTCAGTCGGTAATTACTAACAGGAGTCGACTGCGTTTCTAGAGCCACAAATGTATATATATTTTCAATTATCGTGGAGTATTAGACGATCTAGTCTAGCTGATAGAAATATTGTGTTTTACCTGGAGATATCACATAAGTTTTTTACGACGTTATGCCGTTTCGACCGCAGTGGTTTTAATTTGGGAGGCTTCCATCTTAAGTAGTTCTTGTTGCGACACAATACATCTCTTATTGATCTTAGGACTGTGACCTTGAAATTACCTAGGTATGTCACATCACACAAAACACTTTGTGCTGCCTAGACACAGGTAGGTATTATGAATGTCTATAGATTTTTTTAATTGACATGTAGGTAACTGTGAAATCGCTGAAACTATAAAGTCATGAAAGTTTTGCAGTTTGAGGCAAGTATCTTTTATAAGGTTCTATCCTCCACTGAAGTTTCCTCCTCCTCCACTAAACTGATGAAATTGGGTGTATCAGTTGGTGTAAAAAAAACTATTTGTACGCGGACGAAGCTGCGGGGATGAGCTAGTCTAGTGTGTAGGTACCTATTTAGGTACAAACGGGCTTTACGTTAAGAACTTCAATGATAAATGAATGTAGAGTTCAGCCATTTCTGGGGGAGAATAGATGAAACAGTCAAAGCCAAATAGATGGAAGACTAGGCTTGAATTATTGTCGGAGATTAAAGGAAATTTAAATTGAAGTTGACAATGCTAACGGAATGGCAATGAAAGTGTGCTCTCGAGTATTTGCCCGTTCCGCCTAGGGTTACGTCAGGCTTTTCCCCACTTTAAATTCAGCTTATCATGAGCACTTTGATAGAGTTTCGTCCTGATTTAACATGAATTAGTTACGGTATTAATAACTTTAAAATCACTAAACTGCGTTATGTACCTATATTAAGTCACAAGAATTGCTTTTTGGTTACAAGAATGTAACGTACTTACAACGTGTTTATTACAAGCTACGAGCGTTTATTTCAGCTTAGTTTTACATCTGGTAACCCTGGTTCCATCGTTATAACGTCGCTTAAAAACGATAAAAAGTGAACATAATCCTTAGTTTCTTTCTCACCATTTCTCAATGGAGGAATTTCCAGATTGCTCAATATGATACATTTGATCGTAAAACGAAAACGTTTCCACAAATGTTGTGGTCGCATGTGGCGAAAGTCGTTACCGCCGACTGTTTACTTTCAGATTCTTTGATGTTTCATATTTTCAATCTTATTTCGCATACCATAGTTAGATAAGTTACGATTAGGTACGTTTTAGAAGGTATGTTTTAAAATGGTTGAATAAGATCGTTTGATTTTGAACACATCTTACTTGAACGACGACTTGCCTCTGTTTAAGATCAATGTAATAATAATCTCAAGGTAGAATCTGTAGAAAGTAGAAAGTACTTAATTGTTATGCCTTTAGATAATGGTTGAACGGTAGGTACATCTAGGTACGACAGATTGATAAATAATATATACAGGTACCATCGCCACCCTTTTTCTGCCTTAAAACAACATTTGCGTTTCGGTCGGATAGGTTGCCTGCCTACACGGCAATCATTTCAGTGGAAATGGAAATCCGGTGGCAGGATGGAAAAACCTTCTACGGCCGTGGTGGCGGAAATGCAGTGCCGGTCTATTGAAAAGTTCACGGCGAATAGAGTTAATAAACCTTTTTACCTTGCTGTAAAACCTTTTAATGGATTCCATATGCATGCGTATAATTATTAAAACACATGATGGGGGCGGGATTATTATTACGACTATTCATTTTACTTCGTTTTTATGGGTTATGCATAAGTACTTATATAAAAATAGAAGAATGTTTGTCCTCTATGCGTTCCTAAACAATTGATCAGATTGTGATGAAACTTTGGTAGGATCTTCTGAGGACGTCTCGGGTTTCATGAAGACCGACATAAATTTAAAAAAAATTCGTCATCATCATGAATGGTGTTTTACTTTTTTACTTTACGCCGCATTGCAACGCATGCGCCCGGTACAGCTAGTTTATTATAAGAAGAGAGAGAGGAGACATGACTTTCCCATACGTTTTAACTGGTTTTAACCAATTGGGATGTTGTTGTTGTTGTTTCTAGCAAATATTATAAATGCGAAAGTGTGTTTGTTGGATTATTGGACTGTCCTTCTACCACGCAGTCACAAATATCAATGTGTGCATGTGTATGGGGCGGAGAGTGACACAGACTACTTTTTACAAAACTGGGACAACGGGGACAAATTGGGGCTGAAAGTTTCTATGGAAAAATTAGTAATACGCTGGCAGAACCGCGGGTAACGTCTCGTGCACTATACAATTGCAAAACAGCATTCCAAGAACTCACGATCAACTTTTTTTATTCTTTACTCCAGCGTTAATTTGAGAAGTGCATTTAGAATTTTTTAGATGCATTTTTTAGTATGTTTTGTTAGTTAACAACTTACAGATCTAAGTAGTTTAAAGATATTATTTTATGGTAAGTTAGTATTATTATTTTTAGTTAGTTTGATAATGCATGTCCTGGTACGAGGAGTCGTTGGATTTCGGTTGGTTTACAATAAGTAGGTTTAAGTCATACCTAAGTATAAATTAATTTGTTATCGGATTATGGATGTTTTTAAAACTATTAAAACACATTTTTAATAGTCATGTTCTAAGGTACTGAATTATAGGTAGGTACTTATTTTTATATAATCTGCGATTAAACTGTGGGTAAGTTCACATGGCTGTATACTTCGTGACTATTTGTGACAATACAATCACCGATGTACAAAACAATTAAAAGTAACAAATATGTTGGTAGTGTATATTAATTGTGGTGAGTATTAAATTTGGGAATAAGGGAATTTTCAACTTACTTGTCGGGGGGAGCGGCGTGTGGTGGGGGCGCGCTCGGAGGCTTCAGGCTCCGAAACGCTTTCAGCCACTTGTTCTTCATACTGCCAGCGGACGAAGAGGATAACTTACGATCTGCCGCAGCAGTACCGCTGTCTGCCTTAGCCGCAAAGAGCTCCCTCTGAAACAAAATATTGAATGAATGAACGAACTTACTTACACGTGAAGTTCTATCAAAATTTTACTAACCGCTTCGTCCGCGATGACACGAATCAGAAATATTGTTGGCATAAAATCATATAAATATATATTTTTACATTATCTTGGAGGCGCGGGTATTTTATTTAAGTAAACATCAACGTATAGCTCAAACCGTTGGGTCTAGAAACTTGAGTAAACTTGAATAACCCTTACACACTCAACAATAATCCCGAACTGATAACACAGGACTGAAAAAATCAAAGGTTTGTCAAAAACTTTGCAGAGCCAGGTAGGTAAATATTTTGATCTACCTATACCTAAGAGATATCTCGACATAGGAGGGACTAAGTATTTTCGGATTTAAGAAAAACGAAAATTCAGTAATATGAAACAAAAATGTGTTGAAAAAGTAATTAATTAAAGTCTAGACGTACAGACGTACAAAAGCTTTTCAAAAAGAGTAAATGATAAACTTTAGACACTAAAATCTATATCTAAAAGTACCAACTACTAAAAGTAAAAACTAAATCTAAAAGTAACATAAACACGTTCATCGGCGAGAAATATTTCGTTACTTTCCAAACGCGAAACGAGGTTAATACTCGCCGCCCTGAAACTTTTTGCGCGATACAGAAACATTTAACCTCGTAGTGTTTTATAAAAATTACACTGTCTTTTGAAATAAAATGAATTTGATGTTATACTTTATACACGAATATTATACGTACCTACTTACTTTACCTACCTACATATTGTTTAAGATCTAGACCTTAGAAATACTTAGAAGAAATCATAATCGTTATGCTGTTGACAAGGGTAATAACTTATAATGTAGGTAAGTACCAATTTTGCAAATTGATTTGTGGCTTCATCTTAACATCATGCTGAAAAGTCACAACGAAACAAATATCTATAGGGACATATCACATGTAATAATCACATGAGAAAACATTAACGTATTTTACCGATTTACGGATGTTCTAATTTGAAGCTGCAATTATCCCAATTCAGGACACGAGCCTTTTCTTGTAAAAGTTGCTCCAGTGCTGATTGGTGGTGGAGTTCCCTTCTCCACCGAAGGTTATTCTATTCTATTATATTAAGAACATTCTTTTTTTGTTGTCGTAGTTTTGCCCTCTACGGAACGGAACCAAATCGGAAAAGATTCAAAGAGATGAACCGCGTAAGCGACTAGGTACACGAGAATAGCAAAAGAATAAGAAAAGTCTTCTGAGGCTAACCCTGTGGGATGTAAATTAGACCATTTCCATACCGTTCAATAGTCGAGCCTTTCGACAAACTGGCTTAACGAACCCTTAATTTCTTTTCGGCGAGTAATCAAAAGAACAGGTTCAATTTCAATATTATATACCTAACATTTCAAGTATAAAGACAGATCGGGAGACCAAGAGACCTTAATTCATGTGGAGAAATGTAGGTACGTTTAGTCTTTATCTAATAAGGAATCTATCCAAGATCTACACTTTGAATAACATAACACCAACATTATCGAATTCTTTTAAAGCCATTATCATAATTAGCCTTTATTTAAATTTGCAAAACGCACGCCCCAATATTCTCTCACGAATAAGAGATAAAATATATTAACATTACCATTTAATTAGAGCATGACACATATACATACTCATTGATATGTAAAACTGGATTACCTACTTACCATGAATCAGCGCTAGTCGAAATACGTAACTCTAATGATTCATATTTGTAGAGACCGTGGGATTAGGAAACCCTATGATTCGCTCGGATTATAGTGAATTAAGTCCAGTCTCCAGTTACTCACTCACAAAAGAAAATGTCTTAAGCCAACTTATTATAACTTTATATGTATCGTACACTATATTGAGAGTCAGAGTATGGCTTAATTCAAAACACCTAAATGGAATATTAGTTTGATTTATGTCCGTTAACCTAACTGATATTTAAGTTCAGTTCTAAAACGACCATTGACCTTTATTATAGGCTTAATATATATGAGAATAATCAGAATAGGTAATGTAGCACAAAACGTGCGTATTGTAATTTCAAAGTTTCAAAGAGAAAATAGGTTGTCTAGTAGGTAGGCGGTAGGAGCTAATCCGACATCGGCGTTGCGTGACCCACACTTCCGTTCTAGTCAGGTGATAAGACAGAACGCAGTGTAAATTCTACGACTTTTTCACCTTATATACCTACCGCCCTACTGAATAAAGATGAATCTAAAAAGCTCGGTTGTTATTTCATAAAAGCTCGAATGTAGGTCGTGATTATTTTATATTTTCTTTTATCACGCCGCCAATTAATTGACTGTGACATCAGACTTTTAGGAGACATAAAGTTATGAAGCCTTACAAAAATCATAAGTAAGCAAAGACATTTTAAAAGTACAAAAATATTTTAACTGCCTAGCGATAAAAGGGTCACCATTCGTGTCAACCGCAAATAAAAGCAGACGTAAAAAGCTCTTATCAAAAGTGTAATCGCAGTGGAGGGATGGGTTATCTTAAATCTACCATAACATTTCTTTGTACCGTCCTCAACTACTGTTTGAGATAAGTCCTTGGCCGTTAATTAAATTTGTAAAAATCGTCTTATAATGTAGTGCATCTAGTCATTAGCCGTTCCTACTTTTCCATTTATGTATTGAGACAGGGTCAAATGGCGAAATCTCGTGTCGAACGGCAAGATCCAGTTTGGGTCGTTGCGCCAGAGAAGTAAATAATGATACTTATGAGTCGCTTAGTATACTTAGATAAGTAACTTGTAACATATGAGACCACCAAGAAACTAACAAAAGTCAGTAATATAGATTATGGATGTATTAAAAAAACGGACTTCTATCTTCTTTTGCATGTTTTGCATTGATAGCAATAAGTTGTTACACAACAAAGTAACGTAGTCGGGATAAACAAAGACATAATGGGCATAAATACGTGATGACTTATGTAGGTACTTATTCCTATGTCTTCTACTGACTTTTAGCGGTAAATCTGTTTAGGTAAGTATATTACTTACCTACTGTGTAGGTAAAACTAAAACCTTATGTAGTATAATCGACATATATAGTATATTATGTAGTATAGTTCGTGACATTTATACACATTTTCAGTCATGATTTCAGCGGGATATTTTCATTGAACGTAATTATAATGCCTAATTTACATTAGAAATTAGTGGGATGACACAATTATATGAACAGTTTCACGTGTAATGCATACTTACATTAATTTCATGAAATCAAGATAGTTGCGTGATCCGCGCGATTTTTTCAAGAAATTAGTGTCACGTTACTAATATTAGTGTAAACGCGACGAAATTAATGTAGCGAAAGTGCCTGGCTACAAGCCATATAGTGGTCCACCGCAGGGCACTGGTCTCTCCTTACAATTGAGGAGGGCTGGAGCGTACTCCACCACGCTGCTCCGTTGCGGATTGGTGGAATGGAATGGGTGGGTGAGTTGGTGCCTACTCTGAATGGATGAGTGTTTTTGACGACTAAGTCGCTGGAATTCACATAAAATAACAAACAAAATAATGCAATAAAACAAATCAAATCATAGCAGGTTATAGACTCCTGCTTTCGCAACTCTTGTTTTCTTGTTAACGAAGTCCCCAATCCCCATTCACGTGACTATTCGAAGTCACGCAACCGTCACTGAACTACTTTACATTTGATTTGGGTTACTGAAACAAATATTAATTAGTGTGATGCAATAGTTAGTACCTATGTGTCTAGAAATCAAGTAGGTACCTACATACTTAAGAAAAAAATATACCTACTAATGATTCTGTAACCCAGTCATCTTGAATCTTTAAATTTCAATTGAATCTTCCAACCCTGTCAGGCCAAATGCCTACTGAATGTTACCTCTTATACCGTGGATAACAGAAAATCGATTTACTTTATACCTAGGTAGATATTATATTTTTTTTATCTGTAAAATAATTCAGAAACTACCAACATTCGACGATTTGCATCATTTGGTCTAGTAGTTATGTAACCAAGGTAGGTTTTATACAACAAGAAAATAAGTGTGTAGTGTAGGAGAAAAACTACGTTCATCGAAACCGGAGAATTAGTCTGCTCTGCATTTCCTTTAAGTTTTCCGTTTAAGTACTTTCT
Organism: Dalla costala; assembly: GCA_018245355.1. Taxonomy (NCBI): domain Eukaryota; kingdom Metazoa; phylum Arthropoda; class Insecta; order Lepidoptera; family Hesperiidae; genus Dalla; species Dalla costala. Next base: position 995 of record DWMR01000782.1, on the reverse strand, counting down.
TTTACTGTATTTTCCTGGGTTTACAGTAAACCTGGTTGGTCGGTGTTTTTTTGTTTCTTTATAGATAGGTAATTCCTGTTGGTACTCCGTATAAAATCACACAGAAAGCTTGACGCTTAGGAATTGTAATAAATTGAAACTTACATCATTAAAGTAAGCTTGTTCAAAGCGTTGACGCATTTTGTTGGATTTGCTGTACTCAGGAAGGCTCGACTGTCGACGCATGCGCATCCTCTGTTCTCTCTCCATCGTCATCAGATCCGACTTTTGCGACAACACAAGATAGTGCAAACGATGTACTATATCCATTGTCGATATCAATGGGTATCCTTATTTACAGTTGGTATTAATATTTTTAGGTCCAAAAATAATTACGGAGACACTAGGTATAAACATAAACCACAAATTATTTACGCGTCAATTAACTATCAAAGCACATTAACAATGAAACCAGTGATTATAAAAGCCGTTTAGATTCGCGTGTCTGCGTAGTTTGCGAGCAATGACCGGCGTAATTACATTTAAGTATGCTATTTTGAGTAAATAACTAACTCACTGTCAAAGTTGCAAATACTAAAATGACAAGTAATTTTTTATTTCAAATGCGAATAAATATCCGGATTTATTCAATAATACGGTACCATGGGTTTACTGTTATCGATATCGATATGTATAATTGGGTGAACAGGATCGCGAGGGCGGGCGGCGGTCGGCACCGGGCCGCTAGCTAGGGCGGGCGCGACTCGACTGGTCTGTCGCCGCATGTATGTAGCGTGGCGCCACAGATTACCGCTCTAACGTCGCCCGGCAACTGTTTTATAACAACACGCTGTGTTCAGACGCGTGCACTTTGATCTCTATCGTTTTGATTTTACCTATTGGTAGAACCATATAATATTATTTTTTATATGATACTAGCGACCCCGCCCGGCTTCGCCTAGAAGCAAATAAGAATTAAAACTATAGACTATAAACTAAACTATATAAAATCCCAG
>DWMR01000781.1:0-11075 GCA_018245355.1 Dalla costala | reverse complement strand
AACTATTTTAGAGACGTCATTCACTATTCAATCATCAACCTCTTGACTGGTTTAGAAATAACTGAATGTTAGTAATATTATCAGTATTGTCCCAAATAAGTGGAAATTCGTTCATGCAGATTTTGTCTCATAACTTTTTAACTTTTGAAGGAAAATTTATTTGATCAGAGAAGAATCGGTACAATATGATAAATCTCAGCAACCTCAGCTTAGGATACAGTAGAGCACGAATGATGACATCCATACTGTAGTGACCCTAATCGTATATAGATATTTGAATTGGAAAAAGTAATATAGATAAGACCCGATGTAGCTCAGAACAAGGAGAAGCGCACTTGAACAAATAATCTCTATTGTTGCGAAGATTGTGAATAGGTTACGTTCCGAATATTACGTGGGTTTAGTTCAAATGCAGCGTTCAAGGAATGTATTCTACTTTATGTTTCATTGTAGGATGAGGTTATTAAATTCTTGTGTATTGGAAAATCGAATAACAATAGGAATTCAAGTTATTTCATATAGTCGGAACAATTATTTTAAAATTATTATTTTTAATTATTATATTAAAAATTAGTTTTAATTACTGATAGTTAGGACGCAGGAGATATAATATAATTTAAGTTGATTTTTGCCGCGTTACTATAAATATAAAAATTGCGAAACGCGCTTACCTGTATAATAAAAGACTCGAACTCTAATTCAGTTCTACGCCTTGAAGTGTAGGTTATATAAAGTAAGTAGATATGTATTTATATTTTATGTGTGAAGTGGGCGGCCGTAACAATATGTGACATAAAATTGTGACGTTTTATGGAGGTCACGTAAAGTTTTATTGAAGTCAGCCCTACATAAAACTCCATATACGTTAGTGCTGTACGATTTCGACACTGCAACGAACATAATACCTGATTAGTAAGTTAGTGCAAGTTATCCTTCCTACGCATTTAATGGCATCAATCTTTTACTTTTACTATAGTAAACTAAAACTGTGTATGGAACAAAATCATAAATGTTTTTCATGATCTGGTAGTATAGTGTGTTCCCATGATTAATTTATTCCACCGGGATCCGAAGGTACAGTACCTATGCGTTGCGTGACGTCCATAATAGTAAATGTTAGAGGGCAATGCACTTCAAATGTACTTCTAATCAGACAATTGCGTTCTTACTTCACCGCGTTACGTGTTCTTTGTGTCCCTTGACGACTGCGAAACGTAATCACCGGGAAGATAACAGTTAATTCTTGTATTACTAAGTAATCTGCTTTTGTTATAAAGAAATGAGCAACACACTCTCAGACACAAAACCGAAATTTTATTTATCTACAAAACAAAAAATATCTTGTCTACAATTTGGCCAAGGTTATGCTTATTTTCTTCTTGCAGGAGCTTGTTGATTGGGCTTTTGATTAAATATTCTAACAAATCTGTAATTTTACGTGTTTAACAATTGGTTTAACATTGGTTTAACACGACCCCTTCATATTATTATGACAGCGACTCCGCGTTCAGATCTTGACGGCTGCTTAGCAACCGCACAAAAAGGCTTTTAAATACTTCTTCAATTTAGTCAAAATCTGGTCTTATAATATTTATTGTACTTAACCTCAATTTGTAAACGCATTTACTTCACCGCAATCTTTGAGATTTTTATAAAGAGCTAATGACAGACAATCATTAAATCTGTTTAATGCGGTATCATTAAAGTGGCTGGTGCTATGGCTCATATGCTCTACAACTGCCTATTTGATAGCCTCAGAATTCTTCAAGTGCGGCTGTTTCTACAGCTGTGGATTAAAATAATTATAGCAAAATTAGCTTCCACCTGTCGAGATACTTGCCTCTTAAGCTACCATACATTTCTCACATTTTATGCACTCCCAGATAATAATGCCCGATATAATTATTTTCTTCTTGCCTCAGAATATATGTGTGCAGTAAAGGTAGCAATATGTAAGCAGTAAAATGTTGTACCAAACATTTATTATAAATAATAACTCTTTAAAAATCCAGTGGAGCTTACTTACCGTACAGTACATTGTTTGAAAGAATTAAACTAGCTGATGCCATCATTTTTGGATAACTAAACAAGATCATGGTGATTTGCTGCAAAAACCTACATTGCGATGCGATTGATTGCGATGATCATTTCCATTTTTCCACATATTTAGTACTTTTCTTTTACTGACAAGGGTACAATATCATGCAGCTGTGAGGATCACCCTCGGCAGGTTGCAGTTAATTTGCTGTATAATGCGATAAAAAATTAACATAATGTGTGACAGAAAAACGTCACCGCTTAGAAATAAAAATAAAAAACTAGTACTTTCCAACTAGACCCAGTTAGAACAAGAATTACAGGTGTGTGTGATAAGTTCTTTACTCGGGCATGTGCAAAAGGTGCTGGTGTCTCGTGGCGGGATCTATCAATGGCAAGACGCCGTAATTGGTTAAACGGCATGCGCACGCGCAGGTGAATTACTTTATTACGAAAATAGCCATACTTTAAATGAGCCCCAGCACTATTAAAAGAACAATAAACGACGCTTGTAATTTTATTTTAACTGATGAAATTGGTTTACGGGTACTTTAAATGCGGCGTTTAAAATTTATTGCTATGGGGAATGAAAACGAGGTTTGGCCTCCATACTTTTGAGTTCTGTCTGTACTGTAATAATGTTTTGTGTTAAAGGTGCACAGGTTCTTGTTAAGTGCAAGCTACTAGCTTTGATTGTCATAATTTTATAAATAAATTATCCAATTTAGTTTTTATTTCTTCATACAAATAAATATGAAATTAAAATATCTTGGTTGAGTTTCTTTATAGAAACGTAAAGTATGTTATACAGTACTGTTATGTACTTAGTCTAGAAATACTAGGTAGGTAGGTACCTACATTGTACTACCTAATGTAAAATTAATTGCGATCATATTTTTAGATACTAGCTATATTTTACGTTAGTGGAATGTCGATAAGGATCATGACCGTTGAACCCGATGACCCCTGTTTAATTTCGCTGAGTGTTCCCGTGACGTGCTGCAAACAAAGGGTCCGCTGCCCAGCCCACGCCCAGGGTTCAGTACATTTCCATGAGTCACTTTCACTCGCATGTTTATCCTTAACCTTATGACGGCAATTGCTTAATGTACGACATTATTCTATTAGCGCGTTGAGCGAAGGCAAAGAGCGGGGTTTCGTTAAGTCTCCAACACAAAATAAACCTCGCATTGTTAACACAAACATGTAGGTAAGCAGAGAGTAAAAACCCGAATTCTTGAAATACAAGATCCTTGCGTATCCTCGCATAGTGCATCATATTAATCTTATGAATGTAATTAAGGTAATGGAATGTAATAAATTATACTTTTTAATTTCATATTCATTCAGACAAATTACAAATTATTTACAAATTACAATTAGGTACAATTATTTACAAATTATTTACAAATTCATGAATTACAATACAACAACTTCTATAAATAAGTTGTTGTTATAATATCGTTGTTTTTATATTAAGCCACTACTTGGTCATAGGCTTATTTTTTTACAGTTTATATTACGAGATATAACGTTACGTTACGTTATAGAAATAAGTAGGAATAGCTAATAACTTACGGCAAGGCGGTTTTTAATAAAACTATCATAAAAAACATAAGAGGAAGCTGCTAAGAAGCCAGCGTGTGTTTATAGAGGCTTGTAATTTAGCTGTCAACGTGAACAGTATGGGTTAGAGGACGAACGAGAGAATCATTATTAGGTAGTAATGTTGACCGGTAATAAATGTAATAGCTTAGTGAATCATCAGCTTTTTACACTACCTAGTAGTCCCAGCAACTTCGTTCGTAATTGTTTCGTCGCAGTCGTAGAACAAAGACGGATCTGTAAATTGGCAACTTTTTAGGAGAGCACTTTAAAGTTTCTACATGAGGTTTTATGTAAACTAAAGTAATTATGTAAAAAACCAAACACACGGGAACATATCCAAATTTCAAGATTATAAATACTCATTTTCAAAATATAACAGAATACCTCATATAGAGCACTTTAGGTGCTCTCCTGAAAAGTTGCCAATTTGCAGATCCGTCTTTGTTCTACGATTGCGACGATTTATTGGATAGAACCTCTTACATTTACCTACTTACTTCATAAGTTCCCCTTAAATTACCCCTTAGATATAAATGAAATACTTGAAGAAAAGTAATTTAACCTAAGATTTTTGGACCACTTAAAGTTGAGTTTCTTTATGTATTTATTTATTGTCCCGAAAATGCGTCAACATACTCTTTTAAAGTAAGCTTTTAATTTAATCAAATATAAAGCGTAGGCCTAAGCAACAAAAATGGGTCGTTAAGTTGTAAATAAGTACCTAGTAGGTATATTATAGATGTTGCTCACTAAATTATGCAACCAAATCTAGCGGAAACGCAGTAATTAATGGATATTTGATAAAAAGAAACGTCATGGAGGAGATCGTTAATGAAGTTGGGGCGAGATAAAAATATCCATTTAATATTTTCTCACAGAATTAATTAATAGATACTTATTAAAACAGTAAAATAAATTTTGAATCAAACTGATTAATTGCACATTTGCCGTGAGTTGGTCGGACACATTTTTTAATGAAATCAACATTGGCCCAAGTTTATATCAACAATAGTTATGTAGGTAGGTATTACTAAGGACTAAAAAAAGTTACATTGGTTTCATTTAGAACTAAACAGAGCTCACCTTATTTACTTAAAACATGAATTTAATGTAGGAATATTTAGAAGTAGGACCTATGTATGATATAGGTAAGTAGGTACCCAGTTACAACTCAAACACATATGAACGACGAATAATTAACACATTACACTGTAGACAATACATGAAACTGGCTATAGGCTATAGGTCTTTTAGTCAGAATTTTTGAAAACTCGCACAGCACACATTTACTTCCTCACTTACACTCTTTTACGAGCCATGGTACGGCTTAAACCTACCAAGTTAACATAAGTCGATATTTTGACGTATGTTATGTCGCAAAACTTGTTCACGTTTAGGTAAATGCATTTTGTGGTGAAAATAATAGTTTATTAGAATATAATTAATTACTGAATTAATTACTTGTGATAAGAAACTCCGTTTTTGGATACATTTGATGTTTGCGATTGCCGTTTACAAGAAAAAAACTGCACAAACAATCATTTTTACGGAGATCCGCTTAGCGACAGTTCTGGTTTTATATAGCGAGTATGGACTATTTTGACCTGAAGTCTCGGCAGAATGCGTGCGGTTGCCGAGTCCAATGCTACATGGTTTAAGTGGTTCTACAAACTGAATTGAGTACCTAGGTACCTACCTAAATGTAAGTATTTGTTTACATAGCAAATGAATCCGCAGAAAGTTGTAAATGTTTGTTTATGAGGTTTTTGTGAAGAGCCCCACAATATTTATAAATAATCCATCACAGACTTCCAGACAGTCTTTGTTGATATCAAACGGGAGGATTCTTTCGACGCTACCATTCAAGAACACCTTTGCGTTAAAAAACATGACAAAATGTTTGTGGTGTAAGTTTTTGAACAGCATGAATTGTTGAATATAATGCATGAATATGTGTTTCCACACGACTTGTACGTAGTGATATTCGTTTGTCTGGCAAGGTATAAACTATAGCATTTGGTAGGATTTAAAACGGATATCAGTTGTGTGGGAAAAGTAAAGACAAAGTTTGTCTTCACTTAATACTATCAATGTCAGCTAGATTATGTTAGTTCAGTTAGTATAGCCCTATTCGTGGTTGGTCATATCCACACGATTCAACTAAGGATTGAATGGTCGCCTCAAGTTATTATGTGTCACCGGATAGGTAAAACACTTTTCAGTCCGAAACGCAAATTTCTTGAAAAAACTGTCGCTTTGTGTACGTTTAGCTACATCTATGTAAGGTATATTTTCTGTAACTCAAGCAGGTACCTAATCATAAGTCTTTATGTACGAAATATAATCAAGCTACGGCGCTACAACTATTCCAAATGTATGTAATATTACAACCGAATAAATAAATATTGAATAATCTAATCCGTTACTGGTTATTACGAGCAAGTGTGTAACATTTTTTTCCCTTGTTTTAGGCACACGTGGTGTCAGCTTTCGAGCAGAGCTTAACGAACATGACGCAGCGACTTCAACAGCTAACCGCGACCGCAGAGAGAAAGGTAGTAAACTTGAGCAGGGTTCCTGGATAATGTGTGTCGTTTAAGCTACACACATGATCCAACCATACCTTAATCATATTCCTGTGGGCTTTTTACTTAATTACTATTACGTACTAGATAATAGTTACATAAGGTTCAATGAAGGTCGCTACGTAAAGCGTTTTCATTTGAACGAATTGATTGATTTGGGGGTTTGTGACAGCAGAACGCTGAGTAGTGAGGTGGTTGTCATAGCCTTAAAGCACAGATAACTTAGTTAATAATTACGGTTAAAAATTAAAATTAAATTAAACGAGTCACTTAAGCGCTCTTCACGCATCCCAACATCATCCGAAGCTGATTAATGTTAACGATTGACACAAGCTGTAGAGCTAGCGCCTTATTAACGAGGACAAAAAGACCGACATTCAGCTAGCAGGGTTACATTTAAAATACTGTGCATTCTAACTAGACAAGACATACAGTTAGATATTAGTCGTATGCAGTTTGAATGTACGTTGATTGTATTGTAAAAAAAGACGAAAGTAGTTACAACTCTTTTCTCTACGTTGATTGACACCAAAAGTCGTTTAGAGCAATCGACTTCCTATGGAGTATCTAATGGTATATGTAATGAGCATTATAAAAACCAATAAAGATGTCAGGCGGAATGAGTTGTTGATGATCTCTCTATCTATTAGGTTGTTACTACTAGACTAGTTTATTAGTTCTAAATGAAAACAGGTATGTTGTGTAGGTATGCCATTTTCGGAGTAGGTATCAAGTCCAGAATCATTCAAAGCTAGCTATTTTATTAGCTATTTTCGTTGTGTGAGCGAAATTCCTAACATGCATCTAGTAGCCATTTGCCACTGCAAGCAGGGATCTAAGTATTTTAAAAGTTATCTCAGGCGGAGAAAAACAAGTACCTATCCCTATTTTGTGTGGAAATGACATAACAACGTGTCTACTTTGTAGTTCGCGCGAGATAAGTCTATGCGCGACTCATGCTGTCGGGCGTATTTGGAACTTTGAAATTTTGAATAGTGTGGTTGTTCGATGGATTAATGTCTTTCATAGTGATAATTGTGGCGAAATTAATCAAGACTACTGAAAATTGCTAACTTAGCCAGTTCTAAATTTAAAGTAGTGACATTGATGGAGACACAACATTTGTGCCTACTATTGGTTAAGTGTGACATACACTTTCACTTTAATTAGCTTATATACATTTCCTGACAAGATAAGCAAAGCTAGTTACAGTTTTCCAGTGCATCCTAACTACTGGGACGACTGCGTTTTGACTTAACGAGGTTGCTTTAATCAGTGAGAAAATCTTATAATTAACTTTACACTTGGTAGCCGTCATATTTTTATTTTATCTTCAAGTTGCACGAAGCGTCGGGAAGTTTTAATAGCTTTATCATATTTTACTGTTTTACCTCCATATAGTAGGTAGGCACATAGCTACTTAGGACTTCAGAGCAGATGTTCACATTTGATAATTTGAACTCATTTCCTACTTGCTTTACGACAGAGACGAGAGTGGTGTTGGTAGGTTGGTACAGACGTAAGTACCTATGTATATATACCTATAAAGATTCAACCAATAGTTAAATGTTCACATTTTATTATTCATTTCTTCCGTCACAAAGTTCTAATACCTACAACTTTAATAGGAGAAAGATCATGCGGGCATGTGACTGGATATAGCTATTAAATAATCCATCAATTCAATCGTATAGTTTGATAACTCCGCTTTCTCTGTACAAGCACGTAGGTACTTACTTGGCTTTTGAATCGCGTTGGGTCTGATTGCTGGTAAAGCAATAAGCACATGATATCAATAAAAGAGCTGTTTACATAAAACATGTTTAAGTACCTTCCATTTAATTGATATCAACGAGAAACAAACGTGTATCAGTTTGTTTTACCATTTGGCTACGACCTCACGCACGACACGACACGACTTTCGTTTGTGAAAAAACGAAGAATCAGTACCAGTCGCAGTCGTAGAACAAAGACGGATCTGCAAATTGGCAACTTTTTAGGAGAGCACTTTAAAGTTTCCACATGAGGTTTTATGTACACTTAAATAATTATGTAAAAGACCAAACACACGGTAACATATCCAAATTTCCAGTTCATAATTACTCATTTTCAAAATATGACAGTAAACCTCATGTAGAGCACTTAAAAGTGCTCTCCTGAAACTTGCCAATTTGCAGATCCGTCTTTGTTCTACGATTGCGACGATATATAGATGGACTAAGATAGGTGTTATTGTCGATCGTGACAAATAAGATGTTAACATGGGATTAGTCAGAGATTTCTAAATCAGTGACGAATTTCAAGTTATTTACCAATGTATTCTCTCTTTCTGTTTAAACGTTTCTCAAGTGTATATTATGTAAATCCTCATGATGAAATAAAAAATTTAAAGGGTGTTTTTTTTTTTTAATGGATAAATAGTCTAATAGAGTTCCCTCTAGGTGCAGCAGCTGGATTCAGAGGACACAAGTTCGGTTGGCATTGCGTCAACTACGGGATAGATGAGGGTGAATGGCTTCACTCACAAAATTGAATGGGCGGAACTCTTACTCATCAAGTAACTCAGACACAATAGAAAATCAATTTGTTGTCTGCCTCCCGGAGGCATTGCCACTTGAGGGGTAAAAGCGGACTTTCGCCAGATTACGAATAGATAAATTCCGCCTCCTTCTCGAGGCTCCTGTCAGGGCTTTAATTTAAATACATGCACATCTGACTTTTCTTTATGTGCGTCTTAAACAGTTCAATTTCACTTTACTTCAACTGTACCTACAAGAAAAAATTATAAACATGTGAAGAGTGATAGCCAAATGGTCGGTCTTCTCAGGGGATTCGGGATTTAAATACCAGCCCGTCTATCTTTTGAATTTTCTAAGTGATGTGCACATTAAATAATTGAATATCATCAGCTTTCGATGAAGGAAAACATGTGAGGAAACCTGCACGCCTTAGTTCTCCATATTTATTTATTTATTTACCCTTTATTGTTTTCTACATACACGGACATAATGCCTTAAGGCATTCTCTACCAGTCAACCCTTGGCGATGATGAGAAGATTCGGTAGGCGTTATATATGCCATATTGTTTTGAAAGGTGTGTGAAGTCTTCCAATCCGCACTTTGCAAGCGTGGTGGACTATGAACAAACCATTCTCACACTGAGAGGAGACGTACAGTTTAGTAGTGGGACGGCGATGGGTTGTGATAATAAACACACATGCCGCATCGCAGAAATTTGAAAAAACCGTTCACAAACGTAGACTCAAGTAGACTGTAATAGTTGATGATGATGCCAACTTATTTCAGTCCAGGTTTTCAACACTATCTAGTGAAGCGTTAGCATAGATTCAGTAAGTTCCTATAAGAAGTTATAGATGCTTACAGCAATCTAGGCTTAATGCGTAAGACAGCTAGTGTTGTTATAAATGACCGTTAGATGTTATCTTACACTAAAACTTAATTACCAATTCCAATTCAAACGCAATAATAATATTAATAGAGATATTATTATTGAAGCCATTTTGCTCGACCAGTCCTACTTAATAACTGCGAATGAAACCTATCATTTTCCCGTCGCTAATTAGATAGAAATCGAAATAAGTTGCCGAGCACGACTGTGTATCGACAATAAATCACTCTTTTATTTCGTCTTTGCTATCGTTTAATCTACTCTTCTTATAATTTATATATAATTGTTATATTAAAGACCTTGTTTATCTAGCTTTATCTGCCTCGGGCATTTTTCAAGATCGCTTTTTATTAAACTCCTAATTTTAAGACAGTATGTCGTATGGTGATGGTAGTCATGTGGTTTAGACTTGGCAGCTATGTATTTTCTATTTAAGCGTTTCAAGCAATTAAATAGCACCTGCTTCAACGCTGAAGAACATTGTGAGGAAACCTACATGCTTGAGAGTTCTCCATTATGTTCTCAAAGGCATGAGAAGTTTGCCAATCCGCACTTCCATCGAATAGGAGACCCGTAGGGGGCCGGTGTTGGGTTGTTGATTGAGTGCCTTTCTGAGTATTTGTTTCCTTTAGACAATGTCGAAATCTCAACGGCCTGGATTATTGTTGTGATCCAAAACCAATCCAATCCAATCCACACATAAAATTCAAATTTTTTAGAGATTAAAAGTAGCTTAACTAAGCTACTAACTAGCTAGTAGCTGTCTGTATGTTTATGTTATGTCGAGTTTTAAGAGCCATAACCGAATTATTTAAGGCAAGAATCATATTCTACGCAGATTATCATCAGATTTTTATATACCTATTCAATAAGTACCTTTGTCCTACTGTGTCTTCAATAGAGTTCTTATGTTGCTGTAATTACTTCGTGTGTTCAATAAAGAGTATTCTATCTATCTATCTATATAGAGATAAGTAATGAAACGACAAAATGAACAATCGTATATGCACGTGGCATTACTCGATAACCTGGGGGGTGTTGAATAATAGTCCCTTATTTGTCCGTTTCACATCTAAGTCGTGCGGCACCGACGCGCTTACTAATCGCTGGCCCTACGCTCGTAATCGCATGAAAACAATCATGTTTGTATTGAGCTCTATAGATTTCATTGTTTTGATGAAAACCTACTCTCAACCCAGGTGGTAGAGCCTGCATATGGTCGCCCGCTGTATACGGGCTTTCAGAATCAGAATCATTTATTTATCATCATAATATGGTATCTTACACTTGATGAACGTCAATATTTTTTTTATCTACCGAAGGTTCGGAAGGTTGATTGATACTACTACTACTGAATCCTACTACTACTACTGAATACTACTTCTCAATAGTTACTGTTTTCAAATTAAGCTTACAATTAGGTATGCAAAATACCG
>DWMR01000780.1:0-11078 GCA_018245355.1 Dalla costala | reverse complement strand
GCTTTTCGAAGTATGTGCTTGCTGTACTGCGAAATACAGCAAGAGGTGTGCAGAAAACATCAATTTCAGGGTTCCAAATCACCAAGCTGTTGAGCAAGTTTACCGCCTTACTCAGGGGCGACTCTTTCACGAGTAGTAATCTACACCAAGGTGTAGATTACTACCTTCTATTCGAAGTTTGTCACAGATATTATGTCTATGGGTGGCAGTGGTTGGTGGGACTGCAGGCTCGTTTGCTATTCTTATGACATTAAAAAAAAAAAGCAAAATTTTATGGTATCGCTATGACGTCAGACAACCCCAATTTCCTTCAGATAACCTTTGAAGTACGCAACTCTCATAAATATTTTAGAATGTTTTCTATCTGTAGGACGCCTTGTTCACGGGTGCGGCCGAATGTCGATACTTTGCGGGTTACCGCTAATCGCAATTTAATTAGTGGCTTGCGTTGAAGCACTTGCCGAACTTTTGGTCTTTAACCGCTGCAGTTTAGCTCTGCTGCAGCTTAGACCAGGACTGCAGTTCATACATGAGTCAAATATATCTCAGCGTGCAATATGCTTTAAATATAAATGCCCGGTCAGAATCTTTACTATTTTGCCACTTGCATTTATATTTAACGGTGCAATCAATGCCAGTCTTTGTTTACGAGACAGCGCTTATTCTAAGTTTGATATAATTTTATTGTTTAAATGTCTATTCGGATATTGTTATGTGCCAAATAGTATCGTAACGGGATCCGAAAACGTTCATTTATTGTGTGGAGGAGTTTTGGAGAAAACCATAGCAGCCATCGAGCGCACGTCGATATTGTAATTTTAGTTAATTTTCTCTAACTCCTGTGATGTATTAAATATGATCTCAGAACATAATTTTACGATATGCAATTGTCATATTTAATCTTTTTTTGTTTAAAATAGTGTTAGTTAGTGTCCGGCCGTGGCCGCGAGTGGCCGCGACCCGGCCCCAGTACTTGTAAACGATGAGAGATAATTTAATACATCAGATATAATTTTATTTTGTTAATACATATGTGGATAATATGTTTCTGTACGATTTGTGTAAATTATGACTGATGATGATTTTAGTGTCTAACGGATCCTGCAGCGGTTTCGCGCGGCTTCACTGTACATAAGATGCACCGAAGTGTATTTATTGCGCGGGAAACGCTCAGAGGCCCTTCCTTCCCTCACATTATGTAATATCTTTATATTATATCAATTTATTGTATTTAAGCTCCAGAGGCAACATGTAACTGAAATCCGAGCCGAAACCCTGTAAAACTCCCGATAATTTTCAAATTAACCAACCCATCCCCTGGCCTGGCGATCTGCGATCGTTTACGGTTCGTTGTAAATATTCGGCCAATATCTTCTAATTAATGTTTTATAGTGTATTGTGTTCCATATAAAATTTAGTTAAAAAAGCTTACTTGATACGGTACTTCTTGTTTTATTTCTAATTAACCCTTTCTTCGATTCCCACATTTTCATCTGGTACACAAACGTATACTGGTTATACTTAGTTAATTGTAAAATCAAAATGCAGGTCTAGTTTCTCGCATTGTCACAAAATTAAATTCAGGCTTTTTTATTTGTTCGAGTTAATAGAAAAAGAAACACATTAAGTACATAAGTTAACTGACTCAGTATTTCATTACTCGCATATCACTTGTTTGGTTACTCTTTTTTAAGGAATTAAATACACACCTTAAGTTAGTAGGAAGGTATTATATTTGGGAGGAAAGATGGGTAGGTAGGAATAGGAAATGAAACACGTTTTGGATGCTCGTATGAAAATGTTTACTGATATCACAATCAAGTCTACAGAACTACCCGATTACCCATCATATCGTGTACACAGCGAGTATGAATGATACATAGACGACAACCCCCTCCCGCCCCTAGCGGGACGCACTACTCCGTACATAACATCGTTACAAGTCTATAACATACTTTAACGAAAACGGCTAGGATAACATTTTTTGATAATGCAAAAACACTGGCGTGCTATAAATTTTGGGAAATCTAAATCGCTAGTGTACCAAGACATTTAACTACGTGTTGATAATCGTCGAGTGACCAAAAGAACATCTACTACTTGGAAGAAAACCTACCGCTAGCCAGTACTACACTATTGAAACGTGACAGAGCTTCAATTGAGTAGGAAAATATTTAAGTAACAGAAAGATTTAGAGCGAATCTTAGCGATATCTCGTTAAACGTTGAGAAATAGGCAAAAGTGAATCAAAGTTACATAAGCAAAAGTGGCAAATAAGAAGTTATTGTCTCAAAATACATTTCAGAAACACGAATTTGCTAGCGCGTAGCACGGCGCGCCCACAGAGGGCGACTCACCACCGATCCTATATACATTTACAATAATAAGTAGACACTATTACACTTAGGCACATCAATTGTTATAAAATTACGATTTAATTCGAAAACGTGATCCTGTCACCGATATTCAACTATAACTACACAATTCTAATACATACTTATAAGTGATATATAATTTAAACAATTATTTAAACATGAGGTTAATCGTGATTCGTGTACAATTACATATTTAAAATAATTTTAAGGAAATTTTTAACATCCAAAAGATGAAAAAGTTATCAAATCTGAACGAGACGAATTTTTCTAATACGACATTTATTGAAAGATTTAAAAACAATTATAATCCAACTCCTTTATCTTATATAATACTAAGTATATAAGAAAAGAGCCTTAAAGCATTGCAGACTGGGGGAGCGTTTGATAAATTTGTACTTTAAAATCTTCCCCTCGACTGCACGTCAGTGCTTTGTAGCGTACAATAACGTTATAATATTTGTGTATTAAGATATATTTAAATTACTGTCTAATTTGGTCGTAATCCTACGGTACTGAAACTATTCTAGCATAAATAGGTGTTAGGTTACGTTTATTTCGGCGCCGCTAGACGCCGATAGACACTGATACACGAAGATCTCACTGGACGCTAATAGGATATCCTTACTTAACACGTAATATAGAAGACAGCAAATATGGAATAATCTGGACATCGAAATCACATTTTATAGAAATAATCTCAATAACCTATCTAAGACAATAAAACGACGTCATCTACGTCCTTTGCGCAGTAGCGGGGGTCGCTGGGGGGTGAACGTTTTTGGTCTATAATTAAAAAGCCCAGTACCTACCACATATTAGATAGTACCTACTCACCAGTACCTACCATTAGATAAGTTTGTCAGAACTTAAGTAACGTCGCCGCTATGTTACATCTCGATATATCTAACGTAAGTATATCTAGTCTACGTGTAAACTCTATCCTCGCCCTCTACGCGCCTCTACACGTAGACAACGGCGCTGGATTTTTAAATAAGTAAGTAAGGACAAACTGAATAAACCGTTTGATTACACTTTGATAAATAAGTAAGTAGGTATGGTTGTTTATTCAAAAAGTAAACCGTTAAAGAAGTTTTTTATGATCGGATTACAATTATTGTTATCACGCTTAGGTACATCTTTATTAGGTACAAATAAAGATACTTAATAATTATTATTGGTATATGCATAGCATAGTAATAATAACATAAAATAGTACCAAGTAATAAGTAAACACTTTAACGTTCCGTGTTACGAGGGTGTACACGCTGAAAACACCACAAAAGAACTGGACACTAAATCAAATAATTGACAGCCCGATTGTTAAAATGAAAACTATGATGACGCGAATGAAGTTGTCGTTAAACTAACACCGCATTTATAACATTGATTTGACATTATGACAAAGTCCACTCTCGCTCCCCTGCTACTGCTCGTAGGACACCATTGATATAAAACAGACACATAGACAACCTAGCTCTAATAAGTAATATCAATGCTAATAAAGTCTGGTTAACGAAAGTTGAGAATAATAAATAAATAATAAATAAATAAACGTATACACACTCACACCCCCGCACTAGGATTCCCTGTGTTGCGGGTGGAATAATCTGTGTCTTGTTGAGTGCGTGTACCTAGTAGGTATGATATTAAATTACCTAGCTTTTTTATTACTTAGAAATCATACTGTATTTTTCTGATCACCGTAGTAGAGCATTATTCATTGTGTTTGCTTCAATTTGTCTATAAACTTCACATGCATGATGCAACTTCGTATGAACTTTTTATATTATTTTGATATGGAAAAATAGTGGTAAGTAGGTACCTAGGTACCTATTTAAAATGATATAAAAACATTGTCAACCTTCATTATCCAGACTCCCACTACACCATAGCTTGTATAAATCTTGGTAAGTCATCTAGGTTAAAAAGCCGACGCTATCGCTAAAATATCCCTGATATTCTTGTTACCTAGTTATTTGGATGCTAGGATCTAAGTTATGTATCACTATAATAATTTAAAGGAATATAATTTGTTTTCAATTGTAGTAAATAAAAACAATATATATTTAGATACTCTACGGGAAATTCTTTAAATGGCTAATATCAGCATAACTATCATTACAGTATTATGCTATTAAGTTTTCTTGCAAATTATTGTCCGTCTGTTCTATTGTATAACGTAAGTAACATTATTCCCTTCCTCTTATATCCACTTTTTTGACTGTTATTAAAGTTACAAACTAACTAAACATTATCCCGTCAAAGTTGTGGCCTTTTGTTAAAATACAATTTCAATTGTAAAATAGTCTAACATCCAAAAAGCATCCAAATAGGCTCTCATCTCGAGTAGTCTGCAGCTCTAGTCATTCTATAAGCTCTAGATAAATATAAAATACCTTAGACATCTATAGTTAAATTTAAAAAGTCGGTTTTTTTTTTCGAAATATGAATCGTAGATAAAAATTAAATACCTATATACGAGTAGTAAATAGAACAGTCCAGCTATGTCGTAAGAGGTACGAAACTTGGACGGCAAAATATTTCGGTGAGAACAGATTTGCGATAAAAACAAGATAAGTATGTAGGTACTCGAGTTGAGCTTGGAGACTGCTGCCGCCACTGCCAGCAGGGTGGAGGAAATCTGCTGAATGGGAGCTTGTCCCACTGAATGGGACGGTTCCAGCCCGGCAGCCTGAGGGCTTAGTGCGAGTTTAATTAACTTCGCGGTCGCGTTAACGTAAACTAAGATTTGTATGGATTCGAAACAGCGCCATCTAGCGACAGCAGTAGGAAACTCCTCGGTCGCGTTAAACTAAACTAAGTTATGTATGGATTCGAAATAGCGCCATCTAGTGATAGCAATGGGATTCGATGCGCTTGACGTGTAGTCGAAAAACGCGGCGACTAAGTTGTTCGACTAACTATTAATTGCAACTCGCACTAAGGCCTCGGAGAAGCAAAAGTGTATGGAAATATTGACACGATTTCCCACTCGCCGGCGAAAGTTATCTCCCATTTTTATACAGTTTTCCTTCCCCGGCTACCTGCTAGTGGAAAACCGTCCATTGAATCACGTGAAAGCAATGTGAACGACGCACTTCCCCCACACTGCTATAAGCGCTTTCTGTTGGCGACAACAATGCTTCTTACAAAGTATTCCGTATATTGTAAATAGAAACAATTTTGAAAACCTCTGGAACAATACGTTTACTTATAAATGTTCACACACTAACGAAGTGTAACTTAGCTGTGTTCAAAGCACGACAGGTAGACGCTGGACTGCACAGTAATCTAAAACGTTACGAACTACTGACAAAATCACATTTATATTAATAGACAGTGTAAAAATAATGTTTATAAACATTGGCCTATAAGTAATTAGAATTCATTGTACTTCATCTAGTGGAAAGCTTACTGTTATTATCACACATACCTATAAGGTAGATATCGAGCGACGAATATAATATAAAAGTTAACACTATAGAGCCTAAATTTAGCAGCACACTAACTATCAAATGCTACGATAACAAACTTGAGACATCAGACTTGTAATCAGAGACCTTTCGAGTAAGGTTCTGTGGTGCGACTTGATCCCGCACTGAAGAGCTGAGCTCTGCTACCTAAACCCCTATCCACGACCTCGCCGCCCGAGCGACCTGCGTTTCGCGTCTAGCGTCTGCCACCGCGAAGAGAACAGACAGCTTCTTATAATCGATTCTATTAAATAGTGGCACTCTGAAAATACCGCGAGGTGCGTGCCGTCGAACATCAAAGGAAGGGCGTACAACCGCCGTATGTTAAATCATAACATGCAAAATGTTACTGGGGACCAGACAGGTGGAAGACTACGAGATACGTAGACGGTCGACCCAATTATTAAAAAAGAAAATCCATATTTCGGCATGGACACAGAGAGAGATTAGATTCCTGCCTTCTGGGTGTAAGCACTGCCACTATTTAAACTAACACACTGTACACATTGTCGGTTCCGCGGTCGCATTTCACGCGAGCGGTGAGGTCTCCAGAGGGTAAAGCCGCTTCCAGACCTATCGTTTTCAGTTATCCGATCTATTGTTTAGTCGTGTATCGATTCTATTGAGGTCACGTTTACTTCCTTACATTTAAGATACAAAAATTCTAATTGAAATTTGGTGCGCACATTAAAACTTACTTTATATCTTACGTAGGTATCAACATTTAACACATTAGTTGTCAGTTATAAAGTGGGTGCAATTCTATAGGTACCATTTCTATGAAAAGCTGTATGTAATCTAAGCAACATGTATTGTAAAGATTATGCGACATCGAAATTTATCGTAGACACATAGATGATAGTAGTGAATAACTCGTGGAGGACAATATACGACATCTAAAACACCATTTAATACTTTAAAAAATGTACTAGTTTGTTATGTATCTAAGATAGAGTTTGATGAGCTCGGTGGAGGTAAAGAGCAAAAAATATAGGTCGATAAGAAAAATGAATATAGCTATAGAAATTTAATATTTTTGACGTTATCTAAAAGGAAACAATTTGTATCAGTATTAAGTGTACTATGTAGGTGTGTTTACAATCTCACTAAGCGTGTAATACCAGGTACACACAGACCTAACGAGAGCTAGCAAACGCTAACGAACGAAAATAAACGAAAACGAACCAGTCCACGCACAGTTTCAGTTTAAGCCTCTCAGCTGAGCTAGAGAAATCGATAGCGAACGAATTATCACTTAAGTTTAATGGGGGGTGGGGTGACATTTCTAGAATTTTACAACTACTTAGTAGCTCGCACACTTATAGCACAATGTTACGATTTCATACTAATAGACCTATTCGTGATGTCAACTCGTTCGCTTTCGCCCCGATTCGCTCTGTGTGTACGGGGTCATAAAGCTAAATTAATAAGGCTTAAATGAATTCATTTCAGTATAAGTCCCTGGATTGTATTATAGTAATTATTACGTTCCCAATTATTAATAGTTCAATAACAATTTATATCTGAAACCAGTAAAAGCTGTGTAAAAATCTACACACGAAGAATAAGATGAATAACTCTTTAAACGCGTAAATAGTACCTACATTATTTTCAAATATCATTCAAATACTATTCTAGTGTATATTGAACAGTAGACACCTGACAAGTTACGAGCGAGATGCTAAATATAATAAGTACAAATAGGTATCACATAAAATTAATGTTGCCACTTCGCCACTTCCTCTCGACCTCTATAGAATATTTACACTTAACAGTAGTGCAGCCATACATATAGGTCTACATTTGTCGTGTTACAAAACTACTAGCTTCTCATCTTACCGGCGAGCTTTCTCCTATGTAAATACTGCAAAATCTAAAAAATTTCATAAGATATTTTTGTGACTGTTCGTGACTTATTATGTAGTATAAATTGTACATGCTCCTAGGTACTTACACGACTACAGGTAATTTATTAGAAACTATTGACTCTACGATTATGTCCGTGACTGTTGCCGGTGTGCTAATTTTAATTTATGTATTGCCGAAAAATCTACATTTTTACGATTGGCGTAATACATAAATATTGGATATTGTAGAAAATTAAATAAATAGGGGATTTTTAAGGTAAGGGGTAAGGGCTAAGGTTTTTTTTAGGTAAGAGCTGGCACATAACAAAGGTAAAGACGTACCTACTACACGAATATTGGACAAGGATTACGCAGTAAGTAAATTTCAATTGAATACTCACATCACCGTTTTAATTTATATGAATTTTCACTTAAAATGTTTCAAACTTAAAATGAGTTCGGTCATGTATAGCAATGCATCTTTGACCAGCTACGAATGGGATTCAAACTTACTAACGACCACTAACCGGATAATTACTAATACTAATACAGGACAAACCTGCACTAACCGTCCTAACTTAGACCTTAGGAGCGAATACTAACCAACCGATATCTAAATAACACATTGAACAGGTACCTACTATCAATCCCACGATTCAGTAATGTTCGAGGTTTGTCACAGATGGGACTGCATGCCCGTTTGCTACACAAGTAACTTATGCTAGGCCAGCTCTTAGTCGTCTAATGAAACTATATCCCCTACAAACTATCCTACACAAAAAATTACGGAATCCTGTACTTTTCGTTTCGAACTAAGTACACATTGCTCATGTGTCTAAGCTTCGAATGTTTTAACCATGCGTTAGTTGTATCGGGCGCAGTCACGGGCACCACTAACTATAAGGACCAACTAATCGAACTACGGAGGCAAAGTATAGTAACGAATTATTGTCTGACACTGGGTTATTGTCGAGACAGCAGCTCTGGCGTGTCGCCTCACTATTGACTACAGCATGCCGGTGGCCGATCGAGCCCACCGCTATTAAGTACTCTATTACAAAGCAGTAAGACCCAAATCAACTTGACAAGTAGCGAGGGATACTTACTGCTCACTAGAAGAACGCTATGGTCCGACAGCTTAGCAATTTGCAGTATAATCTATTTAGAATTGTAGTGTGGTACATTATATCTAATCGAAGGTATATTTGAAGGTAAATTGGTGTACTAGTGTATCGATATAACTCGTTAACAAGGCGTGATTCGGACCACGGCTGCGCACTACACTTCACTACACTTAAGTCGCAACGACAACAGAGTATACAGCGTAGACAGGCCCACAGATGCAAAATAATTTTAAAAAACCATAATAAATAAAACCAAAGGAAAAGGAACAAAAATAAAAGTAAAATAAAAGGGATATTTGGATGTTTATTTACAAATTTCTCATAATAACTATGCGATTATTATAGAAGAAAAAAATCTTAAGCAACGTCAGTGCTATATCCCCTGATCACCCACCTATCGAATTTAAATTATGTTAATGATTCTCGCCTTGTGAAACACAAGCATCTAATCGCTAAATTAAAACATAAAATACCCATTATTTCATAAAATTAGCTCTCAGCGCGTACCAACCGGTACTATACAGTTAATCGTTACATAAAATCATTAAAATCGAATTACAACTACGATAATAGTTTTACCGGCACATTATTTAATGATTAAATAATAATTAGTTTTACAATAATCACAGTGGAAGTGCACACACCGGCGGCGCGCACATCGCACGCGCTAACCAATATGCGCAATGTTGAACAAAACAAACATTTTGAAGGAAAACGATCAACATTTAACACCTTATCAGGATCAGATTATTTGTACATCAAATCGGTCGTTAGAATAAATCGCTAGGTTGGTGTCGTGAAACCATACGTCTACAACTAAATATACATACACGGGGCACGAACTCATCAACTGCAGTGCAAAATTCCATTTTATACACGAGACTAAGAATTGCAACAACCCAAATTATAATTTACAAAAAATCAGATAAATCGAAGCTGGCGTCATCGCGTACCGCGAACGTACCGGCGACAAAATGTTCGTCGGATCCGTTGCGAACACAGACCACACCGCACACCGCATACTTCCTTTAGCTAGCATATAAAATACCATGTCCCTTTGCACTCATTACCCATAATTATTACATTGTCTCTATCTGAAGCAGCAGCTAGAGAAGTTTGACTTTGAAATAGCCAATCACAGCTCATCTGTTTCGTGTTGACCTTGAAACAGCCAATCAAAGCGCATATGTTTCGTACCCCGCAAGCCGCGCCTGCCACCAAATTTTGTGAGTTTAAATTCTAACAAATATTCACTAATGCGGTATCTATTAGGTGGTAATCTGTGGAATGGGTGAACCATAACTCACGTCATTTCTAAAAACAATAGCGCAGTGTTAATTGGTAAATCTAGGCGCAGATTAACACCTTTCATTAGAAATCAGTCTTAAAAAGGAAAGAATTAACGGTTTTGCTAAGAAAGCTTATTTGCTTTTTTCATTTATTAGATTGACCTACAGAAGATATAAAACTGTATGTAAGTTTTTTTTTAAACGCTGACATACTCACGCCCCTGCACTAGGACTGTTAGGACTTCTCACTAGTGAGGGATATACGTGCCCTGCATTGGACACTATGCGTTGCAGCCAATCTTGAACCTGCAACCAACTGGCTGGCTGAATAGGCTACATTATTCATGCCTTTGCCTCCAAAAAAGTTACCAGGATCATCCGGAAACGTCAGTGTCAAATTATTTTCACTATTTTATTACGCGTGGCTGTTACCAATTAGTTATCTTTGATGTAAAATCAAATTACATTTCACTAGGTCCCGTTAAATTGCATCACAACAATAGTGCCGACGTAACTGACGAGTCATCGCTATCGGTTAACTTGCCGATCGCATTTGAACCTCAATAGCAATTCACTGGCGCGGAGATAAAAATGCTCGTTACAAATTGAACTAGAAAAAATACCTTTGTATATTGCGTTCAGCTGTGTCTAATACGTTGTAACATTATTATTAATTTTAACATGATAATTATGTATTATAGGAAAGCTATTTTGTATGTATGTATGTACGTGCGTTTGTATCCTAGTTAGTCTGTCAAAGGTATCTAGAGCCTAAAGCAATACATTCACACAGAATACTTACATAGTTTCTTGACGAAAACACTAGGTTGCGATCGATTGATTCGATAAACAAAAGAGGTTAGACAAAAAACAAAATGAAAAAGAATAACGCATATTTATTTATTTAATTCTCCATAAACTTATGCTAACCTTACAGATCGATCTAATACGTTAGTAAGTAGTCCAGTAC
>DWMR01000779.1:0-11078 GCA_018245355.1 Dalla costala | reverse complement strand
TTTATATCATGTTTGGAGAGAGCTGCAAAAATATTGTAAGAAAACTCGTTCTCTCTTCAAGAACTCTTCAAGAATCGCGAAAATAAGGACGCTGGACCTATGCAGCAGGCACGATGGATGGCGAGAGCGATCTATTCATTAAAAATGTGTTTGCTTCAATCACAACTCAGAGTGATTGCGAAAGACAAAAAGGCTCTACAAGATGTTTGTTTATTTATTGTCACATCGTATGTTAAACCTTGGCTCGAATGCACAATGGCAATTTAAGTGGCAGTGGTTTGTATTGTATTGTATTGTTAAGCACCTTACAAAGATTTGTGCTTCTTGAAAACGTTAAATGTGTACGAAAAAGTTGACAAAACTATAAAGCTTCGTTAAGCAAGTTTAGCCATCTCTTGTGGTATTTGTGTGAAGAGACAGTCATCCTATCAGTTTTCGATGATGAAGTTGATAAGCATACTAAGATGAAAATGATTGCCAACTTAAATAGGGATACAAGGCCAGATTTCGGCAAACGTTACGTCCCATCGAAGGAAGAACTGACCCAAAAGTGGTTTGGTAAGCAAAATTTGTGTTTTTTTTACATTTCTTGTTGTTTTTTTTTGATAATTAATTTATTTTTGCATTGAAATAAAACGCTGGATGATTTTGTATCGGAAAAGAGCACACAATTCCTATCACGACTTCAGATCGACGACAGTTTTCTTTAGGAAGATGTATCTTAGATGAGTATTCTATCTATCTTCTTGGGATGATAATGCAGCTTTTCTGGAAGCTAAAAGAAGAATAAATTAAGTCGTTTGAAGGTTGTAAATGACACTGCTGAAAGGGCTGCCAAATTAAAGCAGAATTTTAACGGACTTATTACGGCTGAAGAGGAGCAAGAACAGTTCTTGTGGCGCTATTGCCAGGAACATAGAACCCTGTATCCGGATTGTAAAAAAACTACACCTAAGAGAAGTTAACCTAACTGACTGTTATTATTTTATACTTTTTAATAAAGAATAATGTTATTCAATTTTATTTTAACTCTTTTTCACTTAATTTGTTGCATTTATATTAGTTTTATAGCTGACCCAAATATCAGGACAAAACACGATTTTTAAAAAACTTTGAAGCTCGGTCGGCACGGGTTGCGATCATGCTAGAAAGATGAAATTTCATATTTGAGTATGTTTTAGCATTTATAAAAAAACTAGAGGGTATGCATTTCGAATTTCCAAAAAAAAAAATTTTTGGTCATATAAGGGACACCCTAACCTACATTTATTATGTATTTCAATCAAATCAGTTCAAACCCCGTCTGGGATGAGCTATTTCCTACAATTCCGACACAAACTCGTTGGGGTTATAATATAACTGGCTTATTTTGTGTCAGTCTGGGTGCTCGCTAATAAATGATTTTAGTTCGAAAATAAATCTCTATAGGTGAATTGTAAAACAACTAATTTACCTCGATCGTAAAACCTAATTTTTCGCGGGCGCTGCTGTAGGGAAAAGCTAGTCCTGCAACATAGTTTATACCGAAGAAACTATTAACTAATCTGCGCTTATACCAGTAGGTACCGTAATGACGTAACTGTGCTAGGACGATAAATGAGTGATGACAGCAGTACATCTTGGAAACCTGGCCAGTTCTGTTATTGGCTTTAATTGAGGAGAGTCATGCTGCGTCCATTGATATGCATCATAAATAAATTTAATTATGAATTATTATGGCAAATGTATATTTAACTGTTAGGTATTTTATGTTGGACATTTATTAACTTTATAGGCATGATCAATTTTGAATAGGTAGGTACCTACCTTTAATGATGCTTTAGATTAGAAGATCAAGAAATTGTTTCCAAATACCTACTACAACAATAATAAAAAATACATAAGTAATTTATCAGTGTTGCTCTGTACACTTTTCTGTCTTTGTTCGATTAAATAGTTTGTACATGGTTACAAAAAAAAAGCAGTGTTTTCTCAGGGTTGGGGCAAGTGCTAGTACCTACCTGTCTATGTGTGCTCTTTATTCAACCATAACTTTTTAACGCCTGAACCAATGATTCTATAATACATCCATGGCCTGAACCGATTCAGATGGAAGAGGTTAGAGCCATGGTTAGAGCCATGTCATGATATCGGGTGACAGCAAGGTGACATTTAAAAAATTATATGCTGGCTATCATAGACTTGCGTTATTATTCTATGCTGGCTATAATATCGGAACAAAAAATTCTTGAAAAAACTATATCGAATTAGATTTTGTTGAAACAGTTGTATTTTAAAGGACTAGAAGTAGTGTTTTTTAATTTTCTAATTAGGAATATGTATGAGATCTTACCAATTAGTAGCCCACTGCGGGGCACGGTGCCTTGACTTTGTCGATCAGTCGATGTAGTTTAAACTTTAAAGTGACACAAGTGGAGGGATGTGAAAGGTTCATATCATCGTGTCCAGTCTTTCATATTTCATTTACATCACAAAAACGTCCTTTAAAGGTTCACTGCAGGTTATTCGGCCCCTAATTTCCCCACTTAACTTGTCCTGTTGCTTCTGAATTCAGAGTTTCACCTGATCCAAGGGAAACCAAGTCGTGGTTCTCCATTTGAGGACCTTTTTCCCTATCGGAACGGTTATCAGTCCTTCGAACGGCGTGGTCGGCTCATTGCCAATTCAGCTTGCTAACTTATAATCAATGCGAGCTTATGATATCAGATTAAATTAAAAATTGATTATTCTCAAATTAATTAATTATGATTTATTCATTTCTTTCAGATACCAGTGATGCGCTGACATGCCGAGCACAGCTATCCAGCGCGACGCGGCCTCTGTGTCACCCGTCGGCCCTGCTTCCTATGAAGAAGCATTGGCTACAGTAAGTTATATCCATCCATATATCTCATCCATCCATCCATCAGCCGTTAAATGGACATACATAGGTATCCTGCAACTGCCACTGTCACCACCATAACACTGCCATAACTCCGACCAATCTTGTGCCCTCTGAAACCATTGTTTTCCTGCTGTCTTCTTCAAGTCTTTAGAGAATAACTTACTTTTTCTCACTTATCCTTCCTTCTTCTGACCTTCCTTCGAACAACATGCCATTGCCACTTAAAAATAATACTGCGAACTGCTACCGAAACGTAACTTTGGTTCGCCTATGAATTTCATCGTAACGAATTCGTTCCCGGCCTTCAGTAGAACGTAGAACGTAGAATTTATAATATTGGCTACAACCAGCCAATATGTATTATAAATTAGAATTGCTTCCTGGAGTAGAACAGAGGGACAAATGCGATAACCCACCATTATGTACTACTGAAATAGCGAACATTAGTTGAGCATGTTTGCAAATTAAATCGGTACGTATATTAGGAGCTAGATTAAGTTTAGTGAGCGTAGACTAACGGTGCTAGATTGGAGCTCCACGTAGGTGGTTAAACGTTGTTGTGGGCTTTTAGACGAGAATTTAATGAATAATTTGCTAACTGGCTGAATACCGAAATAGACTGTTTATGAATATTTTAATTGATCAGTGGCTGAAGTTACTCGAGTTTAAACAGGCACAGATTTGTATTTTACAAGGACGATCATGCCTACAGTTACGATGGTAATTAGTAGACAAAGAATTTTTGTGAATAGGTACCTATCTATAAAGCCTACCTACAGTATTACAACGTGGTTTCAAATTAAGGATTCTTTGCAGCGAAATAAACAGGCTGGACAAGTCTCTACGGACTTGTGGCTTGTATCAATTGTATGTTTAAACAAATTACATACTAGCAATACAATTACAATATAAGTTCCAATCGCTATCGCTAGGGCTGAAAATTCCTAACAGCTTCCACCAACCAGCACTAAAGTGGCGTGATTTTTTCACGCTAGTAGGTACAGTGGAGTGAACGTTTGTAGAGACTAGAGAGCTGTAATAAGTAAAACGCATGAAATCCACCTGTCTGGTAGTGGTAATTGTGGCTATAAGCAGTCGCAAAACATTAAACGACGAAGCTTCAGACCAAAATTATCTTTTATATGGAATGAGAGTAGCAAAGGTGCAGCGGTCACACGTGGATGCTACCGCCCACGGACACCAGTGCTCAACTTTCAATAGGACTGTATGCCAACTATTTCTTAGGACTAATCTCCACTTCAATAAGGGCAACATAAACATGGGAAAAGATTAAAGATACGAAATACTTGACTTGCAACTTGGCGCAAAATTTAAAACTTTACATAAAATTACCACTTTTACGTGACGAGATATGAATGTAAGCGAGTAAGTTGCCGACAGATACAAGTAGCTGGCTAGTGTAGTCGAGCTCTTAGCGAGCGGATTGCTCTATTGTGTGAATGGAAAATGTCCATTATAAGGCAAACGGACGTGTAGTACAATCCGTACAATCCACCTGCATACAATAGCTGGGTTTAGTGCGGTGCAGTTCCCAGCATCGTTCGGCCTTCTCTCTCGATTACGTTTGGAATTAATGAGGGACGAAAAAAGAAAATCGGTGTTTGGTGACATACAAGTGTAACTTGACCTCAAGTGATAAAAATCTAAGCCGCAGGAGCGCGTAACGGGACCAATGTGCTAGTATAACGTGAGATAAAGTGATTTAGTGTACAGTTTTTTACTTACAGTGCTGTGATAGAAGAGGATGATGCTGTATTTTTAACAGTTTTATTATTATTACAAATCTACTACGTTTATCGCAAACAATAATTCGCTACAGACGATTTATTACAAAAAGTTTGTTTATATGTTATTAGCGTTAAATCGAATCGTGAGTTTGCGTGCCTATATTTGTTAAAAACTGGGACCTTGGTCTTTATTTATTGAGAACGATCGTGTTAAGTAGTTAGAGAAGTATTCGAGGTGTTACGGTGTAGGATCTAATCGCATTCGGTCACGATATTAGCGCATTGTTTCATATGTACGAATTTATAGCCGGAAAAGTGAAACAGTAATGAATCATACCGTTAATTACGTAGCATTTGGCAATTAGCGTGTAGGTACTATGCATTGTTTAGTAAGAGCGGTATCTGAAGAGAAAGCGCCGATTTTTTAACCAACTCCAAAAAATAGGAGGTTCTCATTTTGACTCTATTTTTATTCGCTTAGCAAAAAATACCGATTTATCACTGTACATCTAAATATGCTTTCTCGGTTCATTTAAATGTCTGGTAATGCGCTTAGCAGCAAACAAATTAAGCATTCGCGCGTAACCATTGTAAAATACACGAAGTTCGAAAAGTAGTTTTGTAGTTTTGAAAAAAACGTACCAATTCTTTATTTTATTTTTATTTCATAAGGTTACCAACGTCAACGAGTGTACATTTGATAAAACAATTGGTAAGAAGAGTGTCACACATGCAATAAATGAACACTCACTAGAGGTAAACATAACAAGCTAAGTAACAAACAGAAGTATACTAAAAATTAAATTTTGGAGAAAAGATAAGAAATTCTGTATAAATATCAGCACGATTATTGAGTTGCGTCTTATTTGTCTTGGTTAAATGATCTCTTGATGAATATGATGGATAGCAAGTGTGCATTAGCAGATTCGGTACTTCATATACTACCTACTATTATAAATAAAATAAAAAATAAAAATAAACCCAGTAATCAGCAAATCTCTGATCATTTTCGAAAATGGGTCAACTGTTTACAATGCTCTGGATGCAATGGACGCTCGGGATGCTACGAAGCCACATAGAGCCATACCCACAAACAGTGAGACAGTCAAAAGTGACAGCATGGCAAAAGGATCTTGTTAGGATAAAAATATGCTCTTTTCCTAAATGAAACAAACGCTTCTTAGACCTATCAAAAGCTTCTACTTAGGATCGTTATCGATTTGTTACACGTTAACGAAATCTCCTATCAAAGAAATAGAAAAATAAACTACCGAATTATAATGAGTATATTACGATGACATACAAATAAGTATATTAAACTTCTAACACTTCACTTTTTAACCGGAGGTATTAACTACGATAGTAAAGTTTTAAAAGTAGCAGCATGCGACATGTATAAAGCTAGTTTTTTAGAACAAAAAGCTAATGTGACCAGCGTACATATTGATATTATGAGTATCATTATTTCGCAAATGGATCAACCGATTCCAATGCTCATGTTTACACGCAATCCTACAAACATTGGCTTATAACAAAAAAATGCATTTAAATCGAAACAAAGTCGAATTTCAAGTCGAAATGTATATCGTAATAATCGGATTCCACCCAAATACTAGCCCTAAAATCTTATATTATGATTAAGATTAATTTTTAGATTGAAATCGACTTTGAAAACTGTCGATAGTAAATTTTGGTAAAAACTTAATTGAACTAGTGAAGATGATCATGACATAATTTTTAGAGTGAAAGCTTGTATAGAGGAAAATAATCAAACTTATAAAATAATCCTTGTGTTAAAAATAAATGTAGAGCAAAGTATGTACATATATTATATTAATATTATATCAAAAGTTGTTTTGGATTGTTATCGAAATGTAACACATTCACGCAATCTCCCATCATACAAATAGAAAAATAAACTACCGTAACACATATATTATCTCGTATGTTGTAAGGAACATAATCTCAGTTCACGGAGGCTGCTCTTTGTTAATGCGTCACTCACTGTTATTCTATATGTCTCTACCGATTGCTTCCGGTTTATCAGGTACCGGGTATTAATATTGTGTTCACACAGCATAAATATACGCCATTATCGCCAGCAATTCTTCAGCTTCCCTACTGAGAAATCAGTGTCAGATTTAGTACCTACTAGGCCAGAAACTGTGGCTGGGAACATATTTCACGTCACTGTAAAAAATTGTGCTTTGTGCTCCAGCTTGCCAGCCAAGATTTTTTACTTTGCATACATTAAATATACCTTCATTCACGTACCTCTCCTCACGGCGTATTTCTTCAATGTTAAAGCGAAGCCAAATTTAATTGTAACGCACATAATTACTAGAAAAGTTAGAGTTTAGAACTCTGGACTCCCGAAGCCGAAATATTAACCACTACACTCCACTAAGTATACCACTCGGGATAAATAGATATAAAATAACTAAATCAGTTAGAACTAATGACAAAATCCGGTTGAGGTTCCCATAGCAGTAACCCGAGATATGAGAGTAGGTAGTAAGTGAGATTCAAGTCCCAAATGTATGATAATTTCATATCATCTATTCAGTCGAAACAAATTAAGGTGAACATGGCGTGTTACTAAAGAATACTAATGTGTTGCTTTACGCACGAGACGTGCGAAGTAATTTACGCGGTTGATCATCATTACGCAAGTTGAACGAGTGACAATTTAGCCGACTCACCTTGCAGCTGCGTGGGAGCCGCTTGTGTGAATACGGCACTGACTTTGGCATTTCCCCATTGTTATTGCTTTAGTGATGTGTGGCCGAAATTCTTTCAGTGAACGATAGGAAGGACAAATCTATTTGTTTTTTGTTATGGAAGTTGCAAATAGCCTTTATCTGGTGTTGACCAGAGTTATATTCGGAGTCAGTCATAGGGGTCTATTGAGGACTATGGCATCGTGCTACATTCTATCAGACTATATTGCTAGGTGGTCTTGGTAGATGGTTCCATAAATGGCCACTAGCCTACTTCTTACTGGGCGCATTAGTGACAGACAATTATGCTTTCAAATGAATTTATCTCATGATTTATTTCACTTTTGATTACCGACTTTTGTACATTCCCGAAACTAAAAAACTCTCGAGAAAACCATATTCTAAGAATTTGTTTGTTACTGTTTGATCGCTTACCGTTTGTAGGTAAGTAGTAATATTTTATAGTGATAACGCAACCAGCGTCAAGCATGGCAACGCAAAAATAAAACTTAACAACATTATGTATACGTCTCTTATTAAAAACAAAAATTAAATACAAAACTCGCACTGAGTGCTAAAAATACTAACACTGCTTCCATTTTTGATACCTGATCTTTGAGTCCAGTCATTCAGTCAATCAAATGCAACTTAATACGGTATTATGTTGTGAAAAGGCTCCGTACAAGTGCCGAATTAGGGTCATTAAACGACCGCTTCTCGCTACCATTTAAAAAACTCATAAAGAAAACCAGAATAAACAAGGCTCGAAAGAATAACAAAGAGTGGTAATT
Source organism: Dalla costala (assembly GCA_018245355.1). Lineage (NCBI taxonomy): Eukaryota > Metazoa > Arthropoda > Insecta > Lepidoptera > Hesperiidae > Dalla > Dalla costala. Next base: position 2,935 of record DWMR01000779.1, on the reverse strand, counting down.
GACCCTATTTATTTATTTTGCGTTTAAAACAATTTTTCAAAAAAGGACGTAATGCCATGAAATTACTTTAAATAAGTCAATATGACGATGTGTTGGACTTTTGACGTTTAATAGTGGTTAAATGCGAAATCTTCATTTATGAACAAACTTATACCGCAGATAATAGGTACCCGTACCGTGCAGTATTATGTAACAGGAAAGTGATTCTAAACATTGGTTTTACGGTCTTGGGAAAATCGTGTAGCTCCATAATCTCAAAGCACACGTGTGATCGGAACGCAAACAAAAACACGTAGATTAAAAATGGAAGTGAGCTTTCAATGACGACTAATGAATGCCCACATTTTTTCTTTTAATTCTTTTCGTTCGTTTCGTCATGGATCTATGTATTTCTAGATGCGCATCGAATTCATTAAACATGTTATTGAATAACCTCGGCTCTACGAATGTAAAATGTATAGGATTAAATTGTACTCACGAAATAATCTCTGTACTTATTATAAAAAAAAACCTGACTCAGTTATTATTACGGTTGATTACGGTATTATGACGGTATTATAAAACTTGAGATTTTGCATGTAGGTTTTCTCTAAGACGTAAGTAAAGATTTTTAGAAATTCTATCCTTAGGGGTAAAATCCCCTATATTTTATCTCGATGTATTTTAGGATAGATAATTAGGATGAAAGTTTGTATGGAAAAACGATTATGACACGGGCGCACGGGCGCAAAGTCTAATAAATAAGTCTTAGTTTTTGCTATAAAATACTTCAAAGGAATTTTATTTAGATTTATCAATGATATAGAATTCAAATATCCAGTCTTTTTAACCGACTGCGTAAAAAGAAGGGTTATTTATTATCTAACCTATATGTTTGAATACTTTGTTTGGAAATCCTAGTCTCGTCTAGAGACATACAAATATCGACTATAAATAGATCAATCGACTTTATTGCGCTGGGTTATAGAATACTCACTCTAGATTAGAGTTATTTATTATTGTTCAAATTATTTTTTATTTGCATTGAGCTATTCACCTGCCTCAATACAAATGTGTTTTTGAACTTTTGTCAACATGACGTAAGTTCAACCAGTTCCCGCCACGCTCTATCCAGACCGATATTAATTCCGTGGAAAATCGTGTCCGAGATAGTGACGTCAGCGTATTTTTTATCGATTAAAAACATCTCGGTGGGCTTAATATCAATATCTTGAAATAATTTGAGGCTGTGAATGCGCATTTGCTGCGGTACCTTCGTAGAGTTTTTAGTACAAAGCATTCAATAGGAATGTGCTGGATATAACTGCGTTGCCATTGCTGTCCACTTGTTGCTCACAATTAATAAATTAGCTAGCTTAGTTACTTCCTTAGTACTTACTTAACCCATTGTTAAACCTACGAAAACCTACTTTAAAACTTATAAATAAGTTTACTTTACTTAAATTTAAGTACAACAGATTAAAATAAATAGCGAATCTTTTTAAATAGGTACGTACTTAGTACAGAAAACCATTGACGAACACCGCATCATAGAGAGTTGTTGATTTTTTTCTCGAATCCCACAGATAACGCGCACAGATAGAGCCCATCTAACTCGGCGAGGCGTTGGTAATCAACCTCGGACTGTAATCAAATTGTGCCACAAAAAATATCTAAATCATCGGCGGGATACGGCCGGAACATTAGTGGCACTGGCTCTGATGGTTGATGATTTCCCGCCTTCTGTAGCTTCAAAAAAATATTTATTTAGATTTGTGTTGAAGTTTTAAATTTCCAGCCAGACATTTATTTTGTTTACACAACTGCATAAGAAATAATTGTTTATGGTAATTTCCTAAGACCTCGATTTGGTGCAATATTTAATTGCTTTGCCAAAATTTTCAAAATACATATTTCGTGGACAAGGATGAAGTTTCTAAGTTATAAAACTGAACAGTTACATATAAATAAAATGTTTCACTAGCCGGCTGCACGCAGCGCGCGGCGAGACATCGCGCCGCGGGAGTAAAAAAAGAAAAAAATAAAAACAAAATGGAGGCATCGCGCTTTGTGGCCGCCCGCCATTACCCGAGTCCATTACCTTGATCGTAATTACGAGTCATTAGAGATCTGCCTCGCTCCCGTGGGGTATTAGTGCGCCGCAAGAGATATTGCCTTTTAATATCTGTAGTCTGTACAATCAAGAATGGCATTGGGCATTTTATTTTCAAGTTGGTATTCTGCGTATGAGTGTGAAATTGCGTTTTGTTTGATGTTAGGCGGCTACTCACGGAGCATGTTGGTTTGTATTATGTACCTACTTGTAAAGAGAGGATTTGTACTTGTTCTGTACTCTGGAGAGGGTGTCACTTCCTGTGGCTTTGTGTGACCATAGACTACGTTCCTGCAGCATATGAGTATGAAAATATGTAAAACAGGCAACAAGTGTGGGCAAAGTTAATTGTTGGCTCCGATTGGCTATGGCCATGTTCCGCCATTGTTTTCATGTCTGTCATTGTAAGGCTCCAAGGTTAGGCTAGACTATACACAGTAAAGATACCCAAACCCAGTGTTAGGCAGAATAAAAATGAAGAGTGAGTCCACGATCGCTCGTAGTGAGCCAAACATTCTTTAAAAGAACTAAATAACAAAATTAATTGAATAGCTAGTGCTGAGATCGCATTGCACGGACGCGGGCCTATAAAGCTCATGTACAATGTTCTGTAAATTATTCATCAATTTATTAATTCGTTAGATTAGATAATCCAGAGGTATCGTGTGCCCTATCAATGTCGTAACTTAACCCAACGCCGAGGCTTCAACTTGCAAGAAAAACAGTGCAGTGGCGGCAAAGAGGACCTGTCAACGTGAATATGTCAGGAGGGCCGTGATGTGCACTTAATTTGCAAGCAGGGCCGAGCCGTGAAAGGATATCGTTTACTTCGCTCCTTCGTTT
>DWMR01000778.1:0-11083 GCA_018245355.1 Dalla costala | reverse complement strand
AATGTGATAAGTTATAAGAAGTATAATGTTGTCCTGTCCAGTTTGTTTTTAATTAAATTATATAGAACCCGCTTACTATATTATTACTGATATAAGAGGTCGATAATTAATAATGGACATTATGCGTGACCGTAGCTGATGTTATATAACAGGTTTATTTATTTTATTTTGACATAAAGCCTGATCAGGTAGATCACATTGTACCATAAAGTACCTATTTAATGTCTAAACGTATTACTGTAACGTACTGTTGTAAATTAAATAATGAATGATTATACTTAATTATCTATTAACGATAGTTGATTATGTTTAGCTAGGATATACAACATAGTTATTTTATTTAATATCTTTATTTTAATATCACAGATAGACACTTCTATTTCAACTTTGTAAGAGGTACCTAAAGTTCGACTATGCCCACGGCTCTGTCGGCATATAAGTTTTTAACCGACTTCAAAAAGGAGGAATTTATAATTATGTTCAGTGCGTTTTATTTTAATTATTACGTTACTGGACCTATGTGCGTGATTTTCATTTGAAAATTATACTCGTACTTACATACAAGCTATGGGGGTCTTATATAAAATGGTGCTAATATGATACTGAGGGCCAGAGATTTACACTGAAAATAGAGAGTGCTTATTTATTTAAATTAGCCTCTGTCTAAATTAGGAGTTGGTATGAAGTAGAAGAATTTACGATGCGATATAAATATTTTCACCTTTAATCATATTAGAAGAATACCATGCAAGATATTGTACAAATTAGGAGGACTTCGGTAAAGCTTTAGGTAAATGTCACGCTAGGCATACGGTTTTATTAGATGTTTCAAGTATATAAGTTTAATTCAATATTATCGTATTCAACCATTACAATTAATTCAACAAATAACGGAATACTAACAAATACTCTTACGCAGTCGGGTAAAGTATTAGGGAAGCTAAAATATGTTGATAAAACTTATAAATATGCATTTATCGTGATTTAATTTACCAAGCTTTGTCCAAGTTTTTCTTAATGTTGACCAGTTTATTCATAAACAATTCCAATTAAGCCACTGAAATAAAGGTCAAAAGTCAAGTATGAGGGTCTCGACCTGTTCTTTACGCGTAGGTCGCATATTGTGGGACCGCTTTATGTACAGTTTATTCAAATATTTCAAACGCCCTGTAACTAAATGATCAGACACATTATAATGCTGTAGATAGAGATTATATATTGAGGACCTTTATGAGTGCTTTTGTGGTTTCTGGGCATGAAATTGGATATTATGTAATAAGATATTAATAAATCATGAATATTTTATTGCGGAAGCCGGATAATATTCGGTTGAATTAAAATACTCAAAAAATTCTGCTCAACTCAACACTGAAGTTTCGTTTCTGGCCATCTGATCTTACTCTTCAAAATGACATGAATTTAAATTTCGTTAAGCTTCTTAACAAGTTAGACATTGAGGGTCACAAAGGAAAAGTAAGCCTTAGCCCAGACCTGCCCTCTGATCAAATATCACTTGATCCTGTTCTTCCATTTTATTGAATTATCTGTAGTCTCGAAATGACTTTATCAATTCGATCTATCTCAGTATATCATTGTCATTATAAAGCGCTGATAGTCAAGTGGTTAAGACTGGGGTCTTTTTCTCGGAAGGTCCGGGGTTTGAACCTACGACTTCTCGGAATGATGTGCGTTTTAGCATTTGATATCACTTGCTTTAACGGTAACTTTTTATTACGGTAAAACCAAAGCTCATCACTACATTTTACTTAATGACATACCGCACAAATGCTCATCCATTTTCATAGGATTCCAAATTTAATTCCATTTAATTACCAATTTCCCAAATAATATCCTATCATTAATTAATATAATTAATATCCCATTAATATTCTCTCCTGTTCTCATATTACTTTTAACTGCTGACGTAGATTTTTCCGTAAGCAGCGATTGTGGTCTTGACAGGCCCGCACTTGAAGTAGGCTGAATTTGGACATTTTAAAATGTAGATTAGAATGAACAATAATAATAGAAAGGTATTTAATAAATGGTATGTAAGTCCTAACTTTGTAATCAAATTTTTACTTACTCGTAGATTTTTGACAACCATTTTTAGATTAAAATTATATTAGCTCACAATCAGTCTCGTTAGCTTTGGTTTCTACAATGAAAATTGAGTTTTTTTTCCTGATTTTCTTGAAACTTAGCAGATACACTGACGTAACGCAAATGTCGTACCACTATGTCGTGGCTACGCCACGCTTATTGGTCGTCCACTACTTCTTAGGGTGTGGTTCCAACGATAAAAAATCGTCACAGTACTGGACCCATTATAACAGAAAACTAAATTACCAATTCAAATGGAGAATAGAATATGTTTTTAATCTCGAAAGTATTTGTTTGTACTAACCGACTTCAGATAATTAATATTTATGCAATCGACGAAAAACGTATATAATAACATCAGTCCAGCTAACTAAACTGAAACCGTCTGACCGCCGCTATACTCGAAAACTGTACATTCAGTGCTTTCCATTTCTTTCCATTATTAATTTACTCTTGACAATAGTCAATGCCATGCGTCGCTATAGAGCAGGCGTACACTTATCAACCATTTACAATGCTCAAACAGGGCTTTTTACAGTCACCGACTAGTCCAACTGCAAGGCAGCCGTGTCTTATCCCAAACAGGGAATACGTAGCCCAAGCAGGGCCAACAGTTAGCAATGCCCATACTGGGCCAACAGCAGTCGTGTCGTGGTCTAACAGGATGGCAGGCATGACACCTACAAGCAACATTTTCATAAAATCATCACCATCGACTTCATTATGGCCGTAATAAATATCCCATCTCTACAAAGTGTTTGGATTACTCCCACAGACATCTAGTTGTTCGTGTATTTGAACGTAAAGAGTTTATTTGAATTTCGTTCATAGTTTTTTCAGTTATCAAAACTTAATGAATGTATTTATAGATAACATAATGGCCTATATAAAGTAAAAACTACCGGTTAGTTATTTTAACTAAAAATTTTCAGATCTCTCTTCATTACAGAGACATCACGCCACCCGATAGTACGAATAAGTAGTTACCGTTACCTTTGGATATGTACAATACCAGGGGCGTTACAAGCGCGTTGGCAGCCTAACAACACGTTTCACAATCTTCTTAAACATAATCTTTCATATGGGAATACCTCAACTGGAAGCTCATTCCGCATTCCTTTTGACTGCATCAAGAACTACCACATGGTAGAGTCCGTATACGGTTTTCCCGGGGAGGTGCCACCGCCACACACGTTCCTGCCGTGGAGTAATTATTTTCAACAATTTTGTTCTGGTTGGAAAAGTGTGGATGCCAGTTACACTTACACAAACGGCAACCACCTCAGTCGGGGTTAGCAACGTGTAGCAGTGACCCGCTTCGAAAAGGACATTCGTAATATTTAGTAACATGACTAATTGACACCAAGTCCTTACTTTCACATTCCTATTAGTAACGAATACTTACCAAATTGTATAATTAATACAGCCCTATTTGAGGTTTGTCAAATATTCATGGGCAACAGCGGATGATAAGACTGGGTGCACGTTTGCTATTCTCATTACCAAAAAACAAATCCTCAGAAGCTAAGAAGTAAACTGCTGCACGTAATCGAGCAGGAGCTGTGGGTAAAACTTTAGATAGATTGAATACTCTTTATTGTACACACGAAGTAATTACAGCAACATACTAACACTATAGAAGACACAGTACAAAAGGCGGTCTTATCGCTAAAGAGTCAACTCTTTCAGACAACTTTTGGGTAGAGGACAGAATATAATAGAAAGTACGGCAGGGTATATAAATATAAAGGTCTAATAAGATAGTTACTTTAATCTTTCTAAAGAGAAAACTTACATATAAAATCTTAAGTTCTTCCACCCCGCGGTTTGAGCCATACGTTGATATGACCGTCAATCTATTTCTTCTTTTAGATTATAAAGATTTGTGTTTCACACGGGAGTGAGTAGATGTCGGTTACACTTTAACAAGTGGCGGCTATTTCAGACCTCAAGAGTCCTCAATTAATTAATGTGTGTAATTCTAGGTTCGAATAAGATGAAAACTAACGATTTATTAACTGGACTGCCTTATATACTAACAGGACTAATCTAACTCCCATAGTCATTTGCTATTAACTCCTTATACCAACTGAACTACAACTAATCTTTTGATAAAGTTCAGTTATAAGCAGCAGTGGTTATTATTATGTCCGTTTACGTTTACATAAATAAATTAAAGCAATTTCTTAACGATTTTCCTTTAGGGGCCTTTGTAAGCTTATAATTAATTTTCCTCCGACGGCCATACATAATTCAAAAATATTAGCTTTGGTAAGCGGTAACCAATTTATTAGCTTTATGAAGCACTAAAGTTAAAAGTTAAAAATACTTGTAAACTATATTTTTATAGTATATAGTAATGATTATTTATTTGCCTTCATTTTTATTTAATACTCATGTCGCAATGTAAGTTGAGTACTCTAAAGTTTTTAAAATATTAGGTACATTTTGTTTTCAATTCAAGTTATCAGTACTAATGCGCCAGTGTTTATTGTGAAACATTTATAACGAACATTATACATTTCATCGAATATATTTTACTTCATAAACTTAATACTTAAAACCACTTACCATAAACAACGCACAAACGACAATTTCAAACAACTTGTAATCCTTTTGTGTTTTGTTCACAAAGTCCTCAATTTCACCTAAATTTTCACTTGCGTACTTTCACGTAAAGAGTTTGCCACTTCATACAAGTCCGGTATCTACGTATCGTAGAGGTTCGAACCTCTGCTACGGCGAGAGTGCTACAGCCTACGCGTGCGGTACCCGTAGCACGGTTGGTACACTGAAGTTCTGCCGCTACGAAGTAAGGCGCCGACAGTTTCCGAACTCAGTCGAATATAACCGAGAGGCTGTAAGCTGTGATTGATATCAAATGAAATGTGAGGAATGAGTAGTTCCAGAGAGGTTTTTGTTTCAAGGATTACTTTTTGCCGCGCCTAAGCTCGTATATCTTCGAGAAAGGATATTTCTCTTCATTCCATTACACAGTTGCAGTATATTGGCCAGAATTTGCTATAATGTTTGAATGGAAAAAATACCAAATGCGCATGTATGGTGGTCTTGAGTGGCTGAGTGGAGTGAGTGGATATATTTGGTTTTTTTTTTAATTTTAATAAGGTAGAATTAGGAATGAGGTGTTCATTGAAGGTTTTTATGAGATTAACAGCGAAACACAAATAAAGTATTTACGAGATTAAACAGATAAAAATGACTTGGCCACTTATGACTTTTAATTAGATAAATGTAGCAAAGAGTATGCAGCAGTCAAAATAAAAGTGTTATAGGTATATTACCGAGTTGGTTATAATTCGTAAGTAATTTAATGATAGAAATTAGGACTGTCCCGTTAATATTAATTAACCCGTAGAAAATGTTTCCTTGTGGTATTAGTTAGTATTCGATTATGCAAACTAGTTATTCAAAGTTTAAATTGAGTTAAAATTGGTAACAAATGCGTCACTACTAATCCTCAGAATGATTGAGAGAGCCCCTTCACGTTCAAACAAGTGTATTTTGTCCAACTAACATTGTATTTGGAGCCCAGGAACAGCAAACGGAAGTCACTGTCCAGGACTCTAAAAAAAATAAAAACAATAAAAAAAAATAGATAGATGTAAAGTGTATAAAGGTATTTCGGAACAGCAAAATGTACGTCGGTGAAGCTTCAGAGAACACCGAGAGAGTTTAGTACATAATTTCACTACAAAGTTGTGAATAGTCGTGCAAGGCCTGCACTGGTCCGAAATGTTGTATACGAGTTGTAAATAGAACAAAGTTAGACATACAAAGGTATTATGAGTCAGTCGTAAGTAATTAACAAACGTTACTTCTCAGAACGGTTCTGTTACCAGTGTTGCGACAAACAGCATCTCTACTAAAGGCCTCTAATTTCCGCATATTGGATTTATTGTCTGTACAAGGCTTCCGCGCCCGCTTAGTAAAGCTTAGAGGATTAAATCCTTTAGTTGATACGTTTTCACTTAGATTGCGAATGCTCGGGATTGCACAATATCCCTGCTAAGCTTTCCAATCAAATACGAAGGAGCAAAACCTTCTTTAAAAGGGAATAAATATTAGGGTCCTTAGAAAAAAGGTCACATCTTTGACTTTGAGGATTACGAGTACGTGACGTAAGATGCACTGAAAGAAGATAATGTAACACGCCCACATCAAAATTCCTAGCGCATTTACGCAGTAATGGGAAATGTTACAAAGAACCTTTATAGCAATATGATTATTTATAATTATTTTTAAAGAAATGTAATAATAATTTTGATTTCAAGTACGTTTGTTTGTTAATAATTTAACATTAATTTCAAGACAGTCTTCGATACACGTATTAAATTACTTCCGTAGAATTTTTTTAAAGTTTAAAATTATTGAGGCCATGTCATTCCTAATGGTAATAAAATGACATACCTATATCTAACGATGACGTAATTATGTCATATCAATGACATGATGATATTATAATGTGTATTGAACACTGACTGATGACAACAAAGAGCATTTACATTTACTAAGTAAAAAATCAACTTTGTGCGCCCAAAAAAAGAGATTTGGAACATCGATGTCCTGATGCAGAGCGTGTAGAAAACTCTTATTATTTAAAATAAGTCACAACTGGCAGAAACAGCTTGTTATCGTTTTTTAAACCATCACGGTATAGAAATACAGAGCTTTGGCTAGCTAGGATTTCTTCCTTTTATTTCTGAAATAAACGCTCTACACAAAAGTCAATTTGCTGGTGTAACAAACAAATTGGCAACCAACATTTTAGTTTGTATGCCAACTTCGAACAAGATTTTCTGTTTTTGTTGTGCTGACCCTAGTTATATTCCGTTATAATTTGTTAGATGTAACAAACGCTACCACATCTGTTAACACGTTATGCAATGTTATAAAGCATTGTACAAAAGTTTAAACCAAAATTATGTATAAAGCAAAGGGAAAGCGGCTTCTTGGTAAAATGGCTTTATTTCGTTTTAGTTTGACTATATTGTAAAACATGGCAAAGACTTACAACTTTTGTGATAAAATGTTTTTAACCAAATGTTATACCTACTCGTACAACAAAATATAGGGAAAGGAACATGAAGCGCTTATAGCGGCGAGTGTCAATCGTAACTGATGGACAAGATCAAGCCGCCTTGGTCGCGGTCGAAAGTTTAGTAGTAAGGTTAGGTGACCACTAGTGGCAGTATTTCATGACCACTTTCGTGCTTTGGAGGGCACGTTAATTACTCTATACCAGTTGTTATCGCTAGACAACAGTCATTAAGCCTAAAAACTTCTGTAGGACGAGCCTGTGCCCTCCAGCGGGATTCCAATGGATTCTACACTCATTGGATTCTAGTTTATACAGCGAACGGAAAAAGTATCCGATAATACTACGATAATACGATGGTACGCTTTCAACTAATTAAGAAGTACCTATCGATACTTACGTATATACTAATACTATAACATTATTGCAATGACGTCGTGATCAGCACCGGTTGATCGAAATGAGGAGAATTCAGTTGAAGTGGTTCTCGAGTCATTAGTGTTCATTAGGTAGTGTCCAATAATGGCACAATGGAATGGCCCAGAACGAGTCTGCAAAGCGCTTAACTGCTTACGGAGTGGTTCGATGTAGGGATATTGCGGTGTTATTTTCAAATAACTGGACTGCCTTTATCGAGATTTTAAAATTGTATTGGCCAAAGACGATGACACCTACATTATAATAGAATAGAATGCTTATCTTTATTTGCCTAAAAATATAGCAACACAACACAGTTAATTTAAACACCAGTAAGCTAGACAATTAAAATAGATAAGACAAACTAAATCTAAGCTATATGACTTAACAGAATTTTACATACATACAAAATCACAAAAATCGAGTGGACTGGCGTGGACAGATTTCAAAGTACCATACCATAATTAATACCATAATTTTAATCTTTTAATTTTATTGTAATTGTATTTTAAACAAAATATAGTAAACTTGACAGATAAGTCTCAGTAGTCATTTTTACTAAGACGCTCTGTGACGTAATTCGTTTTATGTTTTTTTATTATATTTCTATTGTGAAAACTGTAATATTATTAAGAAATCAAAGAATCCAATGCCCACTTTACAAATTGAACCTACAAAAAGCGTTACCTACACAATGCTACGCAGGGACTTTGGCATTCAGCGGTAAAAACGGCATTTAACGGACCAGCGGACACATCGACATAATAAAACGATTCATTCGGATGGAGCATAATGTTTGAGTTTGAGCATGATCTCTGCAAGGGTTAAGGTGTTTTCATATGTAAATATTTGATACGGTGGCTGAAATTTACGCGCAAATGCTTGGCCAGTATCTGTCTCTACTGCTGAGCATCAAACGGGATCTCTATTATGAGTTTGCCCACGTTAACGTTTCCTCAACGAAAGCTATTCAATTTATAAGAAAAAAAACAGCCCCTCTAGCAGTTACGACATAGAAAAACAATCTTATTACGTCTGCATTTTGTTCATTTTAGCGTGTAATCAAACATGCGAGATACGTTGTTTGAGAAGAAAAAGATACATCCATCCATCCCCACAAATTTTCGGATTTATAATATAAGTAGGATAGGATTCCTAACACAGGCTTAAAGAAACTGTTTCAACGATCGGGTGCAGTATAAAGTTGCACATAAAGTCAACGTTAGCACGTAAAACGATGCGCTTAATATTATCACTCTTAACCGTAACGCTACTTTGTAAGAAGTAGTATAATGTTACGATAGTACCTATCCAGTAACAAGATATCTTCATCACGTATGAAGCAAGAGTTCAGCCCGCATCGCCATATCAAACATTTTGTATAAAAATTTCGTTTAAAAAATCGGTGGTTTATGATTGAACCCTAACGCCAAGCAGACGAGCCACCTGTTGGTAAGTGGTCACCGTCGCCTATGGACACTAGCAAAACCAGAGAAGACGCCAATGCGTCATCGGCCCTGCAGGAGAGCTCTTTTTGCGCCGAATCTACTTTAAATAAAGGCACAAACAACGGCTTAAGCTTAAGGACTAAACCACCACAGCAAGGATTTATGTGTTTTTCATCCCCTTAGGGGCAAACTTTTAAAATTAGCATTATGATATTTCTAGGTTTCAAACTGTCCTCATATCAAAACCGTTCTTTACTAACATTTACTAATAGGATTAACTAACACTGTTGCGATGATGATGATGACAGTCCTATTACTAACGAATGATAAACAACAAATATTCCTATTTTAGACCCAATACAGAAAACAGGGCTAACTAAGTAACAGCTTCTTGCATAGTCCTATTCAAAGTTTGTCACAGATGGACTATGGGGGGTCAGTGGCGAAGGGACTGTACTTCATTGCTATTCTAAAAATATTTTTTGAAAAATTGTAGTTCACAAAACTTCGATGTGAATGCATCCTTAGAGTCGTAGCATCCGGGCACGGCATGCTGCGGTCGTCCGCTCGGTAGAAATTACCGGTTTTATCGCTTTCAATTTTATTTTACACCCGCGTCACACCCGCATTGATAGTCAATTGATCTTGAAATCATCAGATCTTTATTCCACGCCAAATTACTGTTTGATGTCACGCTCGATCACTGCGACCTGTGAGTTTAAACTCGTTATAACTTTATGACACTATTAGATGGAACGTCTTAAGCCATGTCGGTAAAAATTTGCACCGTGTGCCGAAAGGATTATTATCCCGTTCAAATATTATATCATTTGGATTATTGAAACATTCATAGCCTCGCGGGTTATGTTAGTCTTAACAAAGTTACCAGGCTGAAGTGTTAATGGGCAGGCCATATCACTCAAATAATTTATAATGGATTAGAAGACAGATCCGCGAATGGCAACCACTCCTCTTGCTATTCGCGAATCTGTCTTCTATAGGTAACTATATATATATAAATAGGTACGTGTAAATGTATGTATACAGATAATGAATACTATGTCATGTATGTATGTCGTATAGTATGTATGTAACCAAGAATTTTTCTTAAATATAATATTTGCACTTACTAAACGTTCTCAACATCACTCAGGGCCGAATATTTGAGAATGTCATGAGGCATTATGTTATGCTCTTAGGTTAAGGTCTGCAAAAACTGAAATAAATCGATAAATAAAGAAACGCCTAGGTCCCTACCCCTAACCCTAAACGCCCTATCAACTTGAACCGGTGGCCTAAAAATAAAGGAGCAAATTTCTCGGATACACCGTTCCCAGGACCTATTAGGCCTTTTAGTCTCTCAAAGACTGACAGATAGACTCGTGTGTATTGACCGAAAAAGGTTTCGTAGTTTTCGAACTTTAAGTTTACTCTTTGACGTTTGTACAGGACAGCACGGCCTGTTTTATTTTACAAACTGAAATAATAATACAGAGAAACGAAGAGACATGACTAGTATAATGTTTTCGGCAGTCTCTGCCAACCAGTATTTGACTAGCGTGGTGAACTACAACCTAAACCTTTGTTATGCTGGAAGAGTTATGAGTTAGTTATAGATCCGTATGATTGATTGAGGATGAAAAGGTCAGAGCGAAGCTGGTGAGGGTTGCTGGTCATTAAATTATACCCAAATCAATAACATTAACTAATACAATAAAAAACTAAAACTTAATTGATTTTAGCGTACCTAATGCTGCTCCTGCTTGATAAATGGCAATGAGGCGTGGAGCGAACTCCACAAATCTGTTCCAATGATTAAGACTTAAGTATCTTAAAGACAGCCTACGAGGTGGAGCATGGCTTTTACCGTCATTTTGGCAGGAGAATACTCAGCTGTAAGACAGTGTTAGGATGATGATGATGACTTCCCCATAATAATTTAATACAATACACTAGATATAATAACTATTTATTGTACACCAAAAAAGAAAGATACAAGGTACAGTTAAATAAAACAGGGTGACAATATACAAATTAAAGGCGTGTTAATAAACTCTTA
>DWMR01000777.1:0-11087 GCA_018245355.1 Dalla costala | reverse complement strand
CTGGTGTTGCAAATGTCCATAGGCGACGGTGACCACTTACCATCAGGTGGCCCGTCTGCTTGTTCGTCAGGCTTTAGTCATAAAAAATAAAAAAATATTTTTTTTTTTTCTTAAAAAATTCATCCCCTAAGAGAGTTGAATAGGGGATGAAAGTTTGTATGGAAAAAAGACTTTTACGCGGGCGGTGCCGCGGGCAAGATCTAATAAGTAATATAAATACAGTATAAATATAATACAAGTACTATTTATTTATTCTGTGCCAGTTGCCAGTTTGAGCGAAGTAGGTGAACTTGCTTATCATAAAATAGAATACACAAAAAGAAACACAAATCAAACCCAAACCATGTACAGAAAGCACAATACAATGAGAAGCGTTTAGATCAGCGAATGGGTCGCTGGTTTAGATAATCCCTTTCATTGGTCAATCAAGCTATTTTTTAACTAGGTTCAATTAAATAAATAAATGAGAATGATGGATGGCTCACACAAATGGACCACATGGAGCATAGACACCAAAAGTTTGTGAAGTAGGAGCTAAAAGTAGGTACCTGTTAATATCGTGCCAGGATCATACATCGCCGTCTAGTCGATGCAACAGAAACATCTATTTATTCCACGAGTTGCCACTAGTTACTAGTTCATAACAAAAAAATCTGTAAACAATTCAATACCTCAAAGGGATACAATATTAACTCCACTTTTTTCGAAATTGAGTTTTTACACCAATATAATCGTGGAACCGGGTTCTATCTAATGGTATACTACATTAAGTCCTACGAAGCCTAATACCCGAGATACCCGATGGTATGAGATATTAAGTCTAAATATATCAACGCAGTATAAACAACCTAAATCCCTTGAGGTAAATCATATATGTATATGTATGCAATATTTTTATGAAAATAAGGCATACATGACGGTAACTACCTGTTAAAATTATAAAAACTAGTTTAGTTCATAAAACTAATTTCAAAACAACGTGACAAATATTTCATCTCAAGTGTTATTCCGCGCATTTTTGCCTCCTGTAAAATTTTGGTTTTTACACTTGATGTTGTATTGTATGCCTCTGAGGTACCTACAGAATTGATAACTTATGGATAACTTTGTTGATACTTGCTTTAAAATCTGACGGAGTAAGATTACAACCATTACTCTTCATCCATTGTTGGTTAAAATAGTTATACACGAAGCTGGTTTCAAAAAACTTTTCTGGTGTTTTGCAGATGTCTTTGAATAATCCCCAAAATCTTTTACCACTTATCTGAAACAATAAACTACATTGTTATCATAGTTGGCATTCATTTATAATATTTTACCACGCGGTGATAGCAGAGTGGCTAAGATTTCGATGTCCTGCTTGTCTGGTCAGAGGCTCAAAACTTTCCCAGACTCTAAACCATTTAACACAGCTTGCTTCATAGTTGAACGAAAACATTGTCAGCAAAGCTGCATGGCTTAGTTTTCCATTATGTTATCAAAAGCGTGTGGAGTCTACCAGTTTGCACTTGGCCAACATGGGCTTTCTAAGAGGAAACCAAAATATTGTGCTGTGTTCAAAATATTGACCCAGATATTATGTATTGCATCATGTGAACCTACAACCGCTAAGGAACCAAAATCACAAATGCGAATGAGATAATAAATGAAGCTAAATGAAGTTGGAAAACGTAGTGCCTCTTGAAAGCTTCTACGGCTTCTTATTAGCGAATGTAAAGCTAGATTTGAAGACATGAAATCTGTTTTTGTCCACATAATTTCTGCAAACCTGTTTAGTTACCAAAACCGTCTTGTCCATGAATGAATATGGATGTTTGTTACTCAATCAAGCAAAAACCCCGAAACGGATTCTTATGAAATTTGGTGTGAAGGTAACCCTGGTAAAGGAAAAATACAACCTTCAAAGATGAACAGGGGATGACATTTCTATGTAGAAATTAATTTTATGCAGGCAAGCCATGGAAAAAGATTAATTACTTCATATTTTAACTGTTACCTCTGTTCTAGGACAGTTAAAGCCATTAATAGGCCGGGTTTTGACTTCAACTGGGGGCTTACCAACAGGCCCTACAATATTCAGCCAATCTCTTACTGAAGATATTTCACCGAATGGCACCTGAAATTTACAAAAATGGATATTCAAATACTGTTTAACGAGGTGTTGATGGTATGAACAGAAGGTGGTAGTGTTTGACACACGGGTACCACAGTGGTAAGTGGTAGACATTTTCATAGGGTTTTTATTTGATGGAGAATTGGAGTGGACCAATCATACTAGAAAATATAAAGACATGTGTTTCCAGCGATTGGTAACATATTTACAGTTCATAATAAGTAATATACCTTATTTATACCCGTCATCGTTTAATTAATTTACTTGGATTCTACCCTCCATGTAACAAATGCAATTTGTCACACACTCAGTTCGTCACACACATACTCTATCCATTATAATATATTTTTTTGTGTAGTTGTAATAAGGTTGTTGAGTTTTTAGACCAGTTTTGTTTAAGTACAGTCTCTAGTAGCCATTAATTGCAGCTGTAATATGACTAAGATGCTGAAGTAACAGCAATAAAATTTAATGAAACTCAAAACCAACATATAACCATGCTTATATACTTTTTTACTAACACAAAGCTCATTGAGTGATACAGACCCAGATTGCAAGCCAGTTTCAAACCTGACCAATTTTTTGTAGACTGATATTTTTATAAACAGATGGAAGTTTGCTGTAGAACCAATTCATGAAATACTTACTCCAGTTTGAGACATCCCAAAAGGCCCCGGATTCATACCAAAGTACATTAAAGGTTTCTTTTTGTTGCAATATTTACGCACGTACATTTCAAATGTTTGTCTAGCGTAAATTGTGGGATTATAAACGCATTTAACTGCTTCGGGTATTTCAAATTCTTCAAGAGAAATATTAAATTCGTCAATGAAGTGTAGAAATTGATCACTCAAATCGCAAGTTCTCTGCGGGCCATAATATTCATCGTTTCGCAGTTCACTGTTGAAAAATGTTGATACTACTTCCGCAGTCATAGTTCGAGTGTGTATGCCACAGCCACAGGAGAATGCTGCGTATTATTATGTGATAAGTTTTGTTACTTTGTTTCGGGTACCCTTCGCGACTTATCCAAAAAAAGAAAATTGCTTCATCTTATGTTTGTGCTAAACCAAAAGCCATAGGTATTTTGTATACAAGCAAAGTATTTTTGCAATTTACATCGTAAGTTGTTTCATTCACCATTTACGGCATTTACCATAACACCATTATATTCTTATACTCTTTGCATTACACTGACTGTATAAAAGAAAATCAAATTAAAAAATAATACGGCAACCACTGTTAACGTATTATTTTTTTAGTTTTTTATAACAGTGGATTTGACAATTTTCAATAATTTAAATTTTAAATGCTAGTATTAGTATTGCTAGTGTGCAATTGCCGTGCAATGTTGCCAACTTTATTTTTACATTGCTCTTTGTGTTGTGGTCTGTGATTCCGTTCCTAATTGAGCGAAGCCGGTCGAGCTGTCTCTACTGGGGGAAAATGGGCTGCGCCGCTAAGTAAGGCCCATGTCAACACGCAGGCATTCACACTCCCCTTGTTTAACAACAGGAGGGGGCACAAACAATCACAGGAGACTTAGCGATCGAGTAGCTGCCCGGGTAATGGGGGAAACCTAGAGACCCGTAGACCCCCACTTCTTTCGCCTGTCGACAGTGCGGATGCGTTGGATGACCCCTGTCGACGTCATGTCACAAAAATAAAAAATAAGGACGTACTTAACATTAAGTGCTATGAAATTAATTGTCTTGTGTTCGTGCATCTAACTTTAAGAAATCTAAATCTAAGAGAACAATACATAAGAAGCTTCTTGATACATGACTAGACTAGACGGCAGTTAGTAATATATAGTTGGTATAAACGGCCACAGGCCACAGGGAAACAAAAATACAATACATTACATACCGCGGTCGCAGTTTGGTGGCACATACCGGGTACATAAATGACAACATTAATGTTTACCGACTATTGCTGAGTACTGAGTACCCACATTACGACATGGATAGTGAAGATGTGATTCGTAACATAACTGCGAAAGCCACCGTGCCTTTAATATTTAAAGGTTTTGTTTCCAATTGGAATGTAAGTAATTGGAGTGAGGAGAAATGGAGTTCAGTATTTAGTGACAAAGTTATACCGTTTCGTTGCATGACTAAAGACTCTGTTTCTGACGAACCTTGTTGGGAGCGACAATGCACGGTGAGATCGCTAAGTTTCAAAGACTTTCTTCAAAAATTATGTGGTGAAGAATGGATGTACTTTGACTACAAATATCTTCATCAATGGTTTCCAGTTGGTAGTGAACTATGTAAGGTGAGATTTCTTTCCCTTGATTTGTGCTAATTATCTATACTATTAACTATATTATTAAGGGTCTCTTCAGACACTGCAGTGTATTGAATTATGTAATTGTTATTGGCAGGGAATACCTTGGAAGCAGTTTGGATATCCTGACAAAGGGCCAGCAGACAGCACTTTGTGGGTGGGCAGCAAAGGCTCTCATACACCATGTCATCAAGACACATATGGATTCAATATTGTAGTTCAGCTATATGGAAGGCAAGAGAAGTTTCAGCTATTATGATTCTATCTGCTAACTTTGATGTTAGTCCTTATCCAGTATACAGTTTAAACCACAAAATGACCTAAGCTAACTTATGCAGTGTGGCTGCACTATACAAAGACACAAACTACACTTATTTAATCAATTCTTGACTACTAATGGCATTTCACAGAAAAAGGTGGATCCTCTTTCCGCCTGAAACTGGTGGCTTGAAACCCACAAGAGTTCCATATGAAGAATCAAGTATATACAGTGAGCTGAATTTCTACTGCCCTAATGACTTGGAGCGTTTTCATGGTAAATTAAAATTGGTTGAAATAAACAATATAGGTAACAATCACATCATATAATTAGTCACAATAACTAGCATACAAATCAGATCAATTTTACTTTCAGATTTTAGTAACATAAATTTTCGAGGTGTTCTTTTAGTTTTAATAATTAATGCAATATTGCAAGCAACTAAGTTGACATTTAAAATACTCTTCTGTTTCAGGATTAACTGGAGCCCGCATGGTTGAGCTGTCAGCAGGTGATGCTCTCCTAGTACCTCGTGGTTGGTGGCATTATGTTCAGAATGTTGATAATCTGAATATTGCCATTAATATATGGCTTCCACATGTAATTACCATTATTTTTTACTTTGAAACTAGTCATTTCACTATTTTCAATTCTATATAGACGACTATCAATCAAACAATATATTCACGAACAGTTTATTTTTAGGAAAAGGACACATCTGCACAGGTATCAGAAGCTCTCATTAAGATACTAGTCGCACAGTTGTGCAAAGATCTGCCACAGGAAACGGCTAAACTATTAGTCAATCCTAATGAGGTAAGCTTTATGATGAAGGAAGTTATTTTATTATTAATGGAGATAGAATGAGGTCACTATATAGTCAACTGAGTCATAAAGTGCTATAAAAGAGGCAACTCATCAGATTTATAAATAACTCTTACACTTCTGTTTTGTGATACATCTTCAATTACATCATTTTCATATTACAGGATGACATCTCCGACACCCCCTTGACAGTGCTATTCTTGCAACTGGAAGCGGTTGCCAAAGCTTACTTGGACAAAAGGCGCAAACTTCATCGCCTAAAACGTCAAAAGACTCGTGAAGATGATCATGAAGATGCTTCTGTAGAGGGCTTTGATCTCAAAGCTGTAATTGACAACCATCAGAATAAGATAGAACTGGTGCCCAACATTACTAATGAAAAACTTTTAGAATTGTTAAAAGCGAACATAAGACAATTTACAAACACAGAAAAGCAAGTAGATGATGACGAAGTTGACGGCGTCACAGGCAGCCTATGCCTCACCAAAGCTGTCATTGATGCATTTAGTCAAAGCAATGTAATTGATCTCGTTAAACAAAATCTTTTCACCCGACTTAGTCATATGTAATGTATTTTTAGTAATATTTGACTCAATAAGTAATTTTTAATTGTGATATTATATGATATCTGTGTATATTCCGTCAAATGTAGTTAAGTAGATTCGCAAATATTCAATATTTGTAAAGTGGTGCTAAGCACGAAGATAATATAAATTCGTAATACATTATTTTAATAGTAAATGTGTTCTCTTTCATTTTCTAACAACATTTTGATTGTAGAGTCATATAGTGTAAAGCAAATATAAACAACTCATAATTGACATAATTCGTATCAATGATATTATCTCAGAGTACTTAGTATACAATATTATTAATGTTTAAATAGTGTTATTAAAACCAGAAGGAACAGTACCTACGGATTCTCTACTATTTCAGTCATAATCACATTATACTCGGTACTTCCATAGAAAATACAAAGTAATTTTGCAAATGCTAGATTTCCAAGTTTAAGTATCGAAGTAAGACATTATTTAATCAACAATTTGCTTCAGATACAGAATAGACAAAACCTACTCATTAATAAATAAAACCCGAAAATATTAAAATACTATCTTTATTTAACTAAATAATAAATAAACGCATACACACTCACACCCCCGCACTAGGATTCCCTGTGTACCGGGTGGCGGACACATATACGACCGAAATTAATAATCAATCTATCCATATTTTTCTGTCCAAAGATGTAAAGTCTTATCTTTCCAAAGGAAATTGGCACGAAATGTCAACTTTTGACGGGAAAAAATGGATCAGATTGATTATTTATTAATTTCGGGCGATAGCCGCTTTCTATATTCAGTCTCAAATGTCTCAATCCATAATTCGCTATAAGAGTTAGATTTTTTAATCCAATTTTTACATTTGTTATTCCAATAAGCGATCGACGGATGAAATGCAGATGGAGAAACTATGGATGGATTGAATAAAATCTGGATAGGACACAATCTTAGATTCCCGATCGAATATAGAAAGCGGCCGATAGTAAACAACAATTTATGGGACTAATTCTTTTTCTTCTTTATGTAAGCTCGATAGTAGAAGTCGCTAAACAGTATGACCATGAATAGGTTCTGAGGGATGAGTATGTACGCCGGCTCCCGCGGGTAGTCGCAGTCTGTGGCCAGCGCGAGGACTAGGAAGTTCGCCAGAATTAAAGTGAACTGCACCTGAAACGTCACAAAGGTTTACTTAACTAACTAACTCATGCATCCTAACAAGTTAACACATTAATTAATTTAGCACACTCTTGCATCAGAGTGGGCATCCGCCTAGAAGTGGATCTGAGGGTAAATGGAGCATATATTAATATCGGTTGATTTGAAAATCGATAATGTACAAAATTTGTTTTAAATGATTTTTCTAATAAATTGATTAATTTCCTTCAAAAATACATAATATTCATTGTCTTTGGTTTCCTCGCACATCGGCTCCTATCAATCTCGACCGACTGAGAAAAGCAGAAATCATAGTTGTATAGGTGGTAGGTACTCGTCAGATTAATAAAGAATCCTTTTTTTACATCAACGAAAAAGCAAATGGCCATGTACCTACTGGTTTCAACTGGCTACTGCTACTGTCGCCCATTGATACCACCAAAGGACCAAAAAATTATAATCCTATTCGAAGCTGGTTACTGATGCGATACTATCCCTGAGAACTAAGCTGGTGGCATCTTGTGTAGGTATGTGTGCCAATGTATTCAGTTTCTACCACCTGTCAAAAAATCAAATGCAACGTCATAATTTCTCTCCTTGTGTGGGTAACATATTATAGGTACCTACTTAATAGTAAAAATAACTAGTGAGTGAGGTAGTTAACTCATTAAAATAATATTTAAATCACCTAACAGTGATTCGAACTTTGGATCAAGTTCATAACGACATGTTAGGTAGGTAGGTAGTTCGTAGTTAGGTAGTTCGTCACATAGGTACCTACTTATTTCGTGCTTGTTATTGTTATTATTATTACACTTACTATTTGTATCTGGGTGACATATTTTTTCCACCAGATGGAACCCTTGTAACTCTCGTCCCACGTGGTCAGCAAGTAGTAAGCATACATTATCATATGCACGATTGAATTTATAAGAACTACGAATGTAGCGTGTCCGCCTGAAATAACAAAAACCAAATAAATTATGCAATTTGAATGATGTTAATTGAAATACTTACGTATGTAGGTACCTACCTACTCGTAGGAAATTAGGTATGTATAAAAGTAGGCAAGTAGGTAGATAGGTATAATAGATGGTATGAATTTTTGTTGGTAGGTATAGGTACTAGTCATTGCGAACCAACACCCTTTCTAAAGATCAAAAGATAGGTAATTAATTTTAAGTAGGAAAGCATTAGGTACCTACTAGTACTAGGTACAATATGCCCTGAACCTTAAGCCTATCGGCTTTGATATTTGATAGAGTTATCACTATTGAAATTCGGCCTCTCACTCGAGAGTTCCGAGTTCAAATCCTAGCGGCACGCATCAATGACTTTTCTTAGTTAGGTAGGTATGTGCGTTTTAAGCAATTAAATGTCACCTGCTGTAACGGTGCAAGAAAACATCGTGAGGAAACCTGCATGCCTGAGAGTTCTTCATAATGTTCTCGAAGGCATGTGAAGACTGCCAATCGGCGTTTGGCCAGCGTGGTGAACTATGGCCTTACCCCTCCCATTCCGAGAAGAGACCCGTGCCTAACATTGGGACAATAAGTGATGATGATGATCACTATTATATTTTTCTATTTGCAACAATGGGTCTGATTCACTACAACCATGTTGTCATAGACTTATAACGCAATTTCGTCATTTGAGAAGGACACCCGGGTTAATCCATTGAATGCTGCAGTCGTAGACACAATAGAAAAGAATATTAGAATATTAGAATATTAGAATTTTAAATTTTTTGAATTTTTTGAATTGTGTTTCGCCTAGATATTATGTCCACTGTACATTCCAGGGGTTAAGGATGAATCAAAATATCTCTGAGCGGCACATTGAAGTAAATATAAATATAAATAAATATATATTTACTTCAATGGAGCGGCACGAGTTTATTCAATTCATACATCCTTCCAAATTTTGCCAATTATAATATTAGTAGAATATTTGGTAGGTACGCACCTGGAACCCATTTCACCATGCCCCACGCTACTGCTACCATACCGAAATGATGGTAGATGTGAAGAAATGATAATTGATTTTGTTTTTTTCTCAGTACAAAGAATATCTAAAAAAAATTAACAAATTAAAAAAAACATTGCACTTAAATGGCACTTAAAAGGTATTTTATAAGTACCTATGGGTGAAAAATGTTTGAAATGTTTTAATTTAACATGCTAAATATTGTAATGACATACCGTGTCGATGAGGTCAACGACTTTTATAATGAAGTAACTGTAGCAGACCTTCCACGCGTACTCAATACTGTTGGGGCCCTTATCCACCGGTTGACAAAGCAATGAGTAGTGATTGAGCCACGCTAGTGTTAAACTCTGCAAACATAAATTAATCAATTTTGCAGAATTGAGAAAGGCAAGAGAATTGAGAGTGGCCCAGAGCGCCGCATGTAAAATACCGGTTTTCTCACGATGTTTTCCTTCACCGCCTTTCAGATAAAAAATCTAGCGCTTTTCACTCGTAGTACCTATATCCGGCGTGGTGTAAGCCTCACATGCAGTTTGATAACCACATAATGTATGGTAACCCCACCGGCATTCATAAAATAATCCGAGTTCTTTGACTGGCCCGTAGGTAATTGAACTCCCAAATATTTCATTCTAAGTATTTTTAATATGTTAATTAGGACAGTAACCCGGGTGTAGGAAACGGTTGTACGGTTGTCACAATAATTACAAAATAAACATGTTTTTTTCAATGTAAACGAAGTACCTACCTACCAGGCAGGTCTAGGTTCAAATACCGCTGTTCTATGTAGCTACTCCTGAGGACCGAGATAGTTGTTTCTTGTATTATTGACCACTCCTTTCTTTCAGACTTGCGTGTGCCGGTGGTATTCTCCAGTCGAATACGTAATTTTTTAGTAAAGGTCCACTTTTGACGTTTAACATGTAGTCCAATTTATTTAGACCATCCATCCAACTACGCCTTTTAGTAGCAACTTTTTTTAAAATCGCCTGATATAGGTAGGGACGTGACTTTAGCGCTGTGGCTAAAAGCTATTTTCTTTTTCAGCGTTGATTGTCTTTTTAACCGACTTCAAAAAAAGGAGGAGGTTCTCAATTCAACTGTTTTTTTTTGTTTTAATGTTTGTTAGGTACCTCAGAACTTTTGACTGGGTGAACCGATTTTGATGATTCTTTTTTTATTAATTGAATAAACTGTAAACAGGGTTACCAAACTTACATGGTACACGATATAGCCGCAGCAGAATATCTGTATGACGTTATAAAGCGCGATCACCCGCCGCAGGTCGTAGGCCGGGCGAGAGGTCATGTGGTTGGGCAGCCAGTGGAACACGGCTATCAGATACAGCGACAGGATGGCTAGACCCGGCCATGGTGTCCTCATTAGTGGCCAGTTTTGTGTCCTGGGATCTAGTTATACAAAAATGGTTACTGTTATTTTTAACTAGCTGACCCGCGCAGCTTTGGTCGCGTTAAACGTTTTTTATTAGTTTTTAAATTGACATAACTTTTAATTTATGAGCCAATTGAAATAAAACGAACACTAAGTAAATGTTAAGTGAAGCTTACTACAATACATTAGTGAAAACCGCAGCTGAGAAAAGCGCACAAACGCACAGGCAAACAGACAAAAATTCTAAAAATCATTGTTTTGGGTTCTATTGCGCTAATAAAGGCCTTAGGGGTATAATAGTTTTTCTCATATAGGTACCTTCTATGTACCATTGAAATGATCAACCCCTGTTGGTAGAGTGGACTTTGTACCTATGGCGGCGTTTCGTGTTATTGTGTTGTCATCTTGCCGTGAAATGAAAACTAGAAATGTGTTCCGTAGCTGGCTTGCACAATGCCATGGTTTATATTGGGAAAACATACCCGCTATGTCTTCGTTGAGGTGG
>DWMR01000776.1:0-11089 GCA_018245355.1 Dalla costala | reverse complement strand
CATTAATTTTATTGTATTTCTTGTTAATTCCTTAAGTTGTGTGGCAATAAATTGATTTTATTATTATTATTATGTTGCGATACACAACACCGCGCAACGCATCTCGGTCTTCTCATTTAGAACAATTCATTAATACAGTGCTCAACTTATTAGTACCTGATACAAAACTGAACTTTTAAATCAAACTTACTTACTTTTAACTTTTATGCAAAGCGTTACGTTCCCGCATAAAAAAATGTGCCTGTTCTATTTACTTAGATATTTAAATGATATTATGGGTTTATGAGATTTCGAGCTAAAGATCTGAATAATTCTAAAGCTCATTTATCCCTTTATAAGAGCAGTAGGTATACTATACCACGTACTAGTAGTCTCAGCTCGATGGCGGTGGTATCAATTTGTTGCTCATCAATAAAAACTAAGTAGTATGTACCTACTTACATAGTAAACGAAAGCTATTTCCGTTAGCCGTTCAAAACCACCGAAAGTAAAAGTTGAACATAATGACACTGACATTGGTAATAGTAGGTACTCATAAGTTATTCAAATAGGCATATAGAAATTTAAAAATAAGCTTATGCTTAGCTTTACGTAAGGCCGATCTCAAATTCGGTTGCGCAACGGCGCTTACACGTTAAAAGACGGAAACGACTGCGATATATCATGTTCACTCGATCAATTCTTCGCCAAAATATAAGACTTTCTCTCTGTATAATTACCGCTGTAAGATCGGCCGTGGGTCGGAATTATGCAATGGTTCTGTAAGTTCGTTTGGCACGCGTGCCAGTGAAAGTGGTCGCTGAAGGATCACGGCCGTGCGGGGCTGGTATTATACAGGACATTATTGTTGTTGTTTGTAAACACTACTATAATAACTAACTAACTACCATTTTTACTCAGCTGATAGCGTAAAATAGAGGTTGTGTATGAAACAGTAGCAGTAGTAGAAGTTTTCTATTGCATTATTATATTAACGTTTCGATGCGTTTTACCGAAAGCTACGAGTATTTCAGCGCCATGTTTTCAAAACCAATAACTATTTCGTTTTCCGAAATTTATAATTGGTGAGTAAATTTACATAATTCAGGTTCAAGTTTACGTGTTTATCGTAAAATTAAACAGCCGCATAAACCTGCTTCACCTTACCGAACGTTTTCAATATTTAGTATCCGTGAAGTAACCATGAAGTATTGTTCCACTTTGTGCCAATTAACATGCGTTAGGTTTACGCAATCTAAAGAATCTGAGTGAAAGCATTGTGTCTTAGATATTCGGTGATGGGTCAGAAAGCGGATCGAGGTCTTTGTCCTTAAATCGGCATCCGCATTGTGATTTCAACACAATGGCGGCCGGCTGGTCCGACGCGTCGATTATCTCACGTAGTTACGCAATATCGGGAGCGACGCCCTCGTCCTTGACTCGACTTTCTCTTCTGCTTCAAATAATTAGGTACCCACTGATTTGGGATGTAAAAAAATCATCAGCCGCATTGTTTCGTGCGTGACTTAACGAAAAGGGGAAATCATAGCTTTACATCCATCAACGTTCCCCTTTCCCCTTTAATTGGTACCTACTTTAAATCTAATGGGAAATTACGAGCAATTTTATCTCGTGGTCTCCATGGTCACGAGGGAATTATAAGGGAATGCATGGTAATGAAGAATTTAAGTTATTTTAAAGAAAAAGGTTTAAAAAATAAGATGGCAGAAATGTCAGATTGTGTAAGGACGATAATGTCCAAGAAAATAATGATTGTCAATTTTGCCCATTAACTTATAACTTGATCATGCAGCATTTCGAAAGCTGATTAAAAGTATCTATTGACTTTTCAGTCCATTATCAGATTGATAGAGTCGAAGGGAAGAAAAATATTGCATTAATCCTTCAGACATCGGATAAGAAGAATGATGATTATTTCGATGTGATGATGTGATTATCAGGAATTTAATTTCGTTACCTCTAAAGAGAAAATACCTTTTATGTGGTTCACTTGGTTACGCAACCGTGGGAGCGTCTCCCGCGTCCTTGAACGAACTTTCTCTTGATCATCCTACCGACACTTACCTCGCTGGAGGCCTATTTATAACTGCAAGTGCTGAGATTTCTCGCTCTGATAAACTATCTCTAAAATTATATTTAGTAAGAACACTTTTATGTAGGCAGGCACGTCGAAGTGAGAGATATCAAGGATACTTCATGAAATTTGAATGGTGGTTGAATGGTTTTGCTAAACTGTCACTATTTTTAAAGGCAGGAATTTCTGATATTTTTACCAAGTAAGATTGGTAGACTCAGAATCAGAATCAGAATCATTTATTTATCATCATATGGTATTTACATACACTTGATGAACGTCAATACATTTTTTATCTACTATTGTACAAAACAGAAATTTCATAGGCGTAGTTATATAAAAGCGTAGACTTATTTTCGTCCAATGCACAGACATTTAACTTTACTTTGTAGAAAAAAGTTGTTGTTTCTGCGCGCTTAACTGCGAGAGACATCAAGCATTGGTTACACGATAGCGGGGTATCGGTTGTCGCGAAATTACGAAGTGTAGAGTGATGTCGGATCGAGGCGCGTTTCTCCCGACGGAAGGTCCGGCTCCACAAGAATGAAAATATTGGGAGGGCTCACTCCGTTCTGCTACTGGACTTTCTTAACTTAAAACTTAAGTTGACACGTACACAAATCCTAAACCTGGATTTTTATTCAAATGCAAGCCATGTGATCGCTCACAGCCGATGCTCGATACAATCATACCTGTTAGGCCAATGTAAGCATCAGGGGGAGCGATCGGGAGTTGTACGGGGACGTCAAGCTGTCGATACCAAATTGATTACCCTATGAGATTTTGCCCATGGCTCCGCCCGCTAAAAACTCCCACGTCTAAGCCATAGAAACGGCACTCACTCTTTGGCACATGAACTAAAGAAACTGCCTTTAGAAAATGCATTACTGGCCTTTCCTAGCTAACACCACTCCATCCAGCCATGTGTCCTTTGAATCCAGCTGTTTCCCGCTGTCTTCTTCAGGTCATCAGTTCACCTGGTCAGGGAATGACCGGTGCTCCTATTTCCGAATGATGGAAAAAAGAGACGAGAAAAAGTATAAGAGACCACGATTCTGTTTTTCATATTCATCATGCCTACTCAATGTTTTTCACATTGTGTGACTTAACTATTGCCTCTTGACCTCATCTAGTTGTTATGCCGGGTCAGTTTGTTGTCAGCCTGTGGTTTTACGCGCCACGATTTTTACTTTCATTATATTGTACCTAAATGAAATGCGTAATTTTATCGTAACGTTGAATAATGAAACGTTAAATATTAACGAATCAAGGATTTTTTCTTTTTTATGATGATACTGGAAAAAACGTCATGATGATGGTAGGATGAGAATACTATGGTATTCATTTGTTCGTGTGCTACCACTAGTGGTATGGTGCAGTGATAGCATCAGGAAACCGCTGTTCAAATGCTTTTTGGCGTTAACTAACCAAAAGACGCTCGAGAACATTAGTTTTTGTACATTTTTAACCGACTTCAAAAAAGGATGAGGTTCTCAATTCGACTGTAGGTATGTATTTTTTTTATTTGTGTTCGGGCATAACTTCTTTGTTTATGAACCGAACACACACAAAAACACAAAAATTACAAATAAAATAACAAATAACACATTTTAAAACCGGCTTCAAAACTACAAATAAATAATAATAATTTTGTTTATACACGTAATATTATGAATCAGAGACAAGTCAGGAAACTCTATTATCTTATTATTATGCAACCATTGAAAGGTATAGTTTGGAATTTGTGCACGATAAGCACAATAGCTTATGGAATCTACACAAGCGTACTAACGAAAGTTACCGGACTTAGTGCAGCTCCAATGCCAAGTGCGGTGAAGAAAGCGAGCTGCCCAGCTTCCAGCACCGAGCCTTTTAAATACCTTCATCTCGCTCCAACAACCTCGGAGCTTGCTCGTAAGACAGAGACTACATGTGCTTAAAAGAGAAAGTGGGCCACGTTACGTTTCTCAGTGCCATTAACACGGGCATTGAACGTAAACGTCAACGAGCATTATCTCGTCATGTGAATTCATCTCTATTACGAAAGCGTTTGCGTCGATTTTCGTTTGTTTTCGTGGTAAGGTTTCATGGTGTTGGGCTCGAGTTGTTTGCCATTGATACGGAGACGCAAAATTTGGAGAGCAACGAACTGCGGGCGGAGAAAGTGTTTCGTGGCGTAACCTTGAGCCGTGCTCTTCATCGGATCACCTAATAGATACGTCAATAATGAGTGAGCCGTGCAGGTGTATAGTAATGTGGGAACCACTTTTTTGCGAAGATGCACTCGTTACTCGGATACCTTTTTGATAACATTTATTTTTAGAGACTCATAAATTATTTATTGATGCCAACTAGTTTGAATTTTACATGTTTAATTTGAAAGATCGATCAACAAATGTAGTGAGGTCAACTTTTATTGTGTATATGTCATCAAAATTGGGTTCGATCTAATTGATTGAAATGTCTCTGGAAAGTCGGAGATGATAAGAAGATATTTTATGTTCATAATCATCATAATATAATTTTTGAGGGCAAGTAAGGGCCATAAAAATTGTAGCTACGGAAAACGTATTTAGGAGACCATTAACTTTTGAAGATATTATGACCTGCGTTCACAGATTTTGGAAAAAGTTACAGTCAACAAGAAAATGGGCAATTTACCCTAAAATATTTTTTATGCCAACGATTCTGTTCTCATAAGAATAAAAATGGACCAATTGAGGTTAGTAGAATACTGGAAATGTTCGATATCTAAAAAAAGTTATATTATTAATCCGCCCGGTAAAATTCGCGCGTGCATTTTTCCAGGATAAAAGTAACCTTCACCGTCCCATTAAGCCTTTGTTTATTTATTTAAAACTTTAGAAACATTAAACAGTACAGACACTATGCTAAAAGCATTCTCTGCCAGTTAACCTTCGGATAGTAGGAGATTAGGCAATTTGTAGATTAGTAGAGAAAATTCGTTCTATTGCTATACAAAAAATCACATCGATCCGTGCCTTGGTTGCTGCGTGACAAATTATTGTGATTACATAAGGTGGTATAGAGCCGGTATTCAGCTCGACTTCCGGAAAATTTCTGCCATGAAGTAATTTTACCGTTTCGGCGGAAAAGGTACGGTTGCCATAAATATTTTGATTAGTTTTTTATTCCGAAATAACACTCAATCACACAAAACTACATTACTTTAATTTTCAAGCAATAAATATAGCATGCTTTAACGGCTTTGATATAATACCACGAACAGCAAACTGTTCGTGTCGTAACGGAAGGTAAGTTTTTACGAAACAAAGCTTGTTTTCAAGCACTGACCTTTAATCGTCGAAACTCTCGTTTTCGCCTCAACTTGACCCATTAGTGAAAATGGAATTCCAGCAATTAGCAGAGTGTAAGAAGAAAAATGCTAATAAAAGTGAGAATTGACGTGTTTTTACGAAGAAACGAAAGCGGGCTCGTACAATGGCTTGCAATGCGTTGTCTCATCCATTTATTAATACAATTCTTCGCAAATCCAAGCGACGCACGTTCCTAGATTATATTGTTCTTCGAACCGCTTCAATGGAGCTCAATTATTTTCCTTTTTACGTCGAAGATGCGACTATGATTTTAGAGAAATCTTTACAAGAGTAATTTAATTACGAGCGATCTTAATAGGAGGAGATTATGGCTCAGTTCACTGAGAGCAGCGCACCGCAGTCTAGACTATTTATAATCCACGTGCACCTGTTTCACTTTCTAACGAGTCACATCCGAAGAATAATGGAGAAGAGAAGCGAGGCTTTTCGGTCCATTCCCATTCATTAATTAAGAAAAACTTTCAGCTCGTTACCAGCCAATTAAAAGTCACAGCACCGCCTGGTAATCAGAGCCGAAAGTGACTCGGCAAATATCAACTTAGCATATAAACGTATCTCCATAATATACCAGCATAAGTAACTTTTCTGGACATGCATGATACTTTTAAATTTTTTAGAACAGACATCCTAAAAATCTTCAAGTCTGGGTTTTTAGATTATCTTATCACTTTGTATGGACTTGGTTAACTGATCCTAATACCAATTGCTGTTTTACGACATGTAGCTTTAAATCGTATGTAAACATACCTCAACATACTTTCATGGGTCTTTCAATGCAATCAAATCATGTAGTTAACAGTAAAGTTAGGTTTATAGGTACATCTGAATACAAGGTGATATGCTGCCATGATACTGCCGTAACACTTTCAATGCTCACTTGCTCACTTTTATAATATTTGTAATAAGGCAGTACCTGTAGGTAGGTATGTACTAGTAATACATACATCGACTTTTAAGTACGAACCGGGTATCTGCTGTAGTAAAATAAATAGTCCGATACTTACGTACCAAACGTGCTACGCGGATTCCCTTGTTTTTGCATGAATCATGCCCATTATCACTTTTTGATATATTTGGAGACAAAAATATTATTTTGTTTACTTCTTTTATCATATCTGATAAAATTTCGTTTTTAATAATATTTTCTTAAGATGTTTGGTATGTCATCGATAAAGGTAGGTAAATAATCGAGATTAATAATCACGAATACTCCACTATTCGTTAATTTAAGAAATTTCGGAAAAGTTTCCTTTGCTAATATATTTTTTGTGCAATTAATTTTATCGAATAGAAAATAATATGTCAAATGCGAATACATTTATCATAGACGTGATATGGCATATATTATTTGGTAACTTTTGCGAAAAGTCTCTTTTTTTTCATCTGATGCTACAGTCACCAATAACTAGAAACAAGATAAGAAACTAGAAAACAAGATTCAAGCGTGCGCTTAATGGCAGGGTGACTTAAAGTGTAACCAATTAAGATAATTATCCGTACCGAATTCTCATAGAGCTCGTAAATAACTGTGGCAAAAAGTCAGCCTTTTAAATATTGATAGGAAAGACTACATTAGCCGTACATAGAAAATGAAAGTGCTGTAAAGTTACGACTCATGTTACTTTTTGTTGATCATCCCGTGTGAAATTTTAGACATTAGTTTTTGTAAACTTTTAAATTGCACAATGCAGACGTGGGCGGGGATACATGTTTTGTTAACGTAACTCTCTTAACGACTGTTTGCTAGATCATGCATCTTGTCATCACATTAGAGTGTGTGTGTGTGTGTGTGTTTGACCAATATCATAGTAAAAAAATTACGATTTTATAAAAGCACGTTTATTTAGTACGCATACATACCTAAATGAATTCTAAACTGGAACACTTGATCATTCGAATGCTTTAAACTTCAACTTCAGATTGAAAACTATTCTTTGACACTATCAGCGACCCCTGTCACATTAGTTTAATTGAAATATAAAATACCTAGTAACAAAAATTAAAACCGTCAGAACTAATGGCTGATGGAACGATTAAAAGTGTAAAAGCTTATTAATATAAAACATTATTGATAAGTTGTTCAGGAGTTTTAATCAGCCATTAAATATTTGATGGACAAAATTAAAACAACGCTTTGGGATTACTGGGTGTGGCAATAGGCAGTGGAGTGACGAGTGATCTTTAATAACCGAATCAATAGAGGAAGTAGCATTGTGTAAATTTGGAACAGCTTTCACTGGATGTTGGACGTTGATCAATGAGCGGCAAAATTGGATAACACCATCCGTCCATCTTGCGGACTACGCTTAATAAGCATTTTGACAGAGCAATCATAGATAGTTAAAGCACATAAATGTTCACGCGAGCTAAACTCCGCGAAATGCCCCAGGCCGATCTAACAACACGTACCTATAACCTATTCGACTGAGTCAATAATATTAGTCGGTTTGTTATCTATGTTAATCGTTGTTTTGTAACACAAATGAGAGAAACACAAGTAACCGAACTATGGTAATTTGAGAAGTGAAATAGTAACCATGACGAAAGAGGTTATTTTGGAAGAAAACGCCAATTTTAATATTATCATAACTAAGTTTTCATTGCCAAAGCACAACATGTTGCGTTATCCAGCCTCTACGGTATCTTTAGCTGATTCACACACGATTTCCCGTTTTTTTAATTTGGCCACCTAGTGAAAATTCAACTTTAACCTTTACACGTGTTAAAAGTGGAAATTGAAAAGTTAAAAAAGCAAGCAACACCGACTGATACTAAAATAACACAGATATAAATGAATTTTTACAGTGAGAATATGTATAATTAAATTACGTACTCAATCCACCACATAATTTTTGTTCGTTCAATAGACTGCTGATTTGCGACACTTGCGAAACATGTAAAATGAGAGTAGGGGTGCAGGAACCTGGCCTATTGATTTGCCTGACGATGTCATTTACATACTAAGGCGTCAGGCACACGGCACCGCGGATTTTGGCGGATCGCGACACACTCATTCGCAGTAAACTAACGAGCGAAACTAATAATCAATCTATCCATTTTTTCCTGTCAAAGGTTGACATTTCATGCCAACTTCCATTGGAAATTGGATTGAAATTTGACACTTTGAAAGGAACAAATGGATAGATTGATTATTAATTTCGGGCGTTAGCCGACTCCGTGCAAGAAACTTTGATCCACTCGAACGCACTCCGGCAGTGTGTAGAGTCCTTATCTCGTTGACACCATGTTCTGATTGGCTTGAATTGCGAGCCAAGTCAGTGTTTATAAATGAGGGGTCTAAGAAAAGAGACACTGTAATCTATTTGTGGCAATTAAGGCGCGATACGAAAGCACGTCGGGCAAGACAGGTAGTGCGAGTTCGGTTGGAGCGGACATGAAACCGCAGGGCGCGGGCTGTGGTTTCCGTACTACGAAGAGCTATTTATGGCAACGATTCTGTTTTGATTGCGCTTCTAGAGCCACTCTTGGACCACATTTGTTGCGTTTCTTGAACGCGGTGGTTAATTGAGCGCGGCTGGCACTGGCACCTTCTGCAACTACTATTGTAATATTCCGGCTGATTGCATGAAAATAGAAATTGTAACTGCGCCCACTTTCTTTAAATGTAACCAGGCAACCTAGTTTGAACAATCGCAGTTGATAAGAAAAAATATCAGCGATGGTTAAACGAGTAAAATACATTGCAATGTTGCTAAAATTACCTAGGTAGGAAATTGGCATGCAAATTTTCCAAGCAAAAAACAACACATTTAATTTATTTTATCACTGTTTTCAACTAAAGATTTTGGTGAAAGGGATTATCACACGCTGAGAAAATGGCGTGAGACGTTCGACTGTGGAAGTTAACATTTAAAATACTACCAACCAACCACAAACAATCGAACCCCAAACAGCCAAAACAGTTCATGCCTAAAAGCTGCTTTTTCATTAGGCTTTATAACAGCTTCCATATGCGGCGCAATATTGCATTTGCGAAGAAAGAATTGCATTAAGCAAATGTACCGCAGCATAAAGTGAACTTTTACACTATATTCGTGAGTTATTGAAGTAATAATATATCGCTACATGCATTCACTTGTCTTGTCTAGTTGTGGCTAGTCAATGGCTACAGTCCTGAATCGAGAGATGAGACTTTCTAACCAGCGAACGATAAAGTGTCTGGGGTGAAATCGCGAGCGCCTCGCGGCTGCTAAGGCGAGACCACACGTGCTGCTAAAGAGCTGCAAAGGCAGTACGATTTTGCGACTCCCCTTGCTCACATGGAAAAATAACGTGAAGTGTTTCCACCTTTTATATCTAATTAATATGTAGTTAACCAATGATTACAAACATTTAGAATTCTTAAAAGTTTTATATTGCAATTTTCCCAACAGAAGTAAGTACCTAACCGCTTCAACAACTTAATTCAAACATTATTTATCGATGTACCAAGAAAGTGGTAAATGATATAGGTGTCCAAAATGCGAAATCCTATCATAGGGATATTTATTTCTTGTACACATCATATGAGTCTTGCGAATAAAACTAGTGTATGTAGAATTTCAATTGTTTACTGGGTAGATTCCGCTGCGATTTGTCGAGCAGTTGAACTGAAAAAAGCTGTTGAGTCACGCCAATAAAAGACAAAAACGTTAAATAGGATATATTTTGGAATAAATCGATCTATAGTAGGTATCACATATTTAGTGTAACGAGTGAATCAAACGCAAACGTTTCCTTATACGAGTATACCTACTTACTTAACAATTAAATAAAACACAGAGAGACAACATTATAATCGTATTTGTTCTCGTGGTTTTTATTTTGTCAAACAACACTTCTCAATGTGCTATCGTTATCAAAATCGGGAGCAAACGTTTGCCAATAAATTGCGAATGAGATAATGCGACCTTGCGCAAGGTGAAGGCCGGCGGCGGCTTCCTCTCGTCCGAGCTGGAGCGCGCGTCGGTGAAAGATGCACCGGGTGCAGTTCCGCAGCTGCACTCGGTCAGTGGGTCAGCCCCACGCGCGGAGGGATGCGAGAGGGGGCCTACAGTCGCAGCGGCATACAGTGTACAGTCGCCGCGCCATGCCCGCGCCGTCGCGCGCGGCTATCTCCTACTCGTATCACCGCTCACCAGCGCTTTGCTTGCAGGCTGCCGACTGACGCCGGGCTGAACCATGGGGAGGACCAGACTCCTACTGGCGATCGCGACGCTCCTGATACGGGTGAGCTGAATTTGCATTACGTTTTTCATTTTAAATTTGTTTTGTTTGTGTAGTAAAATGTGTGGAAAGGAGAGTGAAGCAAGCTTGTAATGTCAAATTTAAAGTGCTTTTTTATAAGTAAAATATCGCACCCCTAGTAATGTAAGGCCACAACTCAAAATTTGGTTTTTGTGGTAAACGAGCTCAATATCCACTGTTCTATACAGTGCCTGTCACAGAAAGAGAAAAACGACAATAGTTAAGCAAATACTTTAAAATAATAATTTAAAATTATTATGCTATGAATAATTAAGTATAAATAATAAATATATCAGGTTCGCTGTAACCTTGAACACGTTTTCCCAAAACTTGAGATTTTTGAGATATGCCCTTACATTACTAGGGGTGCGGTATGTAGGTATGTTGAGAAATTCATTTCTAAATTATA
>DWMR01000775.1:0-11098 GCA_018245355.1 Dalla costala | reverse complement strand
AAAAACGAAACGAACGCTACGTTCGGACGGATAGTACGTTTATTTAGCATGAAAGTCCCCCGAAAGCAACGTTCGATCGAAGTTAGTGGTTTGACAGTATACTTTTGTGTTAGGGTCTACGAAAGGAAAACTGTCAAACCACTAACTTTGATCAAACGTTGCTTTCGGGGGACTTTCGTGCTAAGCAAACGAACGATACGCACGATCCGTCCGAACGAAGCGTTCGTTTCGTTTTTTAACTAGACCCCCTATACTCTGTACTGCGCCCACTGAACTAAGTTTCGGAACAAAAGTTCGTAGCTTGCGCCGAACAACAATAAAATGTAGAAAATAATACATGCGTATACTATTGTTGCTTGTATAAATTCTTAAGAGAGAGCACTTAACATTTTTAGTATTAAAATGAAAGGTAAGTTTTAAAAATGTTGTTTCAAAAACATAATTGCCTTCTTGTGAAATAATTTAAATGAGTCAAGCGAGTCCAACCTCGCGCACTAAGGGTTCTGTCCAATTTTTTAAGGAGTAATATTTCTTTATCCGCGGTAGGGAGGGAAAATTGGCGCGTTAGAGAAGCGTTAGTTACGGAAATTACGTCACCAATGACCATGAGTATGCCTAAACTGCCTTTTTTAACCAATTGTTATCGATTTCGTGGTACCAGGAGCGGAGAATTGGCGGTAGATGGCTCTGAATGGTTGTCAAAATTTACTTCTAAGATAAGCTAATACACTTTATTGCACACCATCAGAACACAAAACATACATGATATGAAACAAATTAATGATATACAAAAGGCGGTTTTATCGCTAAGAAGCGATTTCTTCCAGACAACCTTAGGGTACGGAGCCAAAACAATCAGATGTAGTAATAGTAATGATGTGTGTAATAGTATTAATTACTAACACTCACACCCCTATACTAGGAGTATTTGTGTTGTGGCCGATGTAGATAAACCTTTTATCAATCAAACAAATGTTTGCCCCAGTTGGGAATCAAACCCAGGACCCACGGGTCTACAAGCAGGGTCACTGATAGAATGCCACTGAGTTGCGATATATTAGATTTAATATGTCAGTCATTTAACTATACGCTAATCCACAGCATGGATACATTGGCAACAATGTAGTGTAGAAATGTAGGGCAGAATGCTACTGAATACGAGAAATGCCAAGCATTTATGTACTAATAGATACACGAGTACTTGCCAAATGCCAATAAAGCTATCTTTAGATGTTTAGTTGTATTAATGGCATATAATTTGCAGTAGATTTGTTACGCAATATACAATTTAGTTGTGGACAACAACTAATGAAATATGGCTGGTCAGTTCGAGCAATAAAACTATTTAATGTGACTGACTGTTTATCAGTTGTCTGTAACGAAAGTGCAAATAATTATCTTGTTTATTGCTGAGACTGTAGAGTTAATAGAGGACAGAAAACACACTCGGTAACTCGGGAGTTTATTTAATTTAAAAGGGTTAGACAACAATCTGCATCTTCAAAACCCTGGATTTTTTAATATTTTGAGTAATAATATAAACTTCTCGGCAGTTCTAGCTTGAATGAGATAGATTTTGGGTCTATTACCTTTGTAGTAGTGCTATCACTGTTAATCATTATTTTCAATAAGCATAACATACCCCATGGGATGCCCATGGCACTTTGGTCATCCTAACACTGAATGCCATCACCGACCAAGGACAGAAATAGGCTGATAAGATATAATGTCAAATTTTAAATACTTTTCATTCGTGCAATGATTGTCTATACCAACTTCCCATAAGTTTAGCTCAAATAGAAATTAGTTTTTGGGCACTTCAAACTTTGTTTGTTCTAAGAATAAAGCCTAGAAGCCTATTAAGGATAATCACTTAACTTTTCGAATACTTTTGGACTATTTTTCATAGCTAAGTATTTATCACTGATGATAAGAAATTCTAGCAAGATCCCAATTGAAGCATTATTGGAATCACACACGTTGAAACAATGTAAACAAAGCTTGATACAACCATTAGTCAGTTAGGTCTTAGGTCTTTGTTTTGCTAGCCATTGTTATTGTTTTGGAAAAATTGTTTGGCCTTCAAAAGAAAATACATCGGGACTCACTTTGAAAACTTCGGAGAAGAATCCGGCGCCGATCTTCTCCAGGATAAAGTCGTCGAACGGGTAAAGCGCGGCCACGGCAGTCCGCAGCGCCGTGCAAGAGGAACCGGTCACGCGTCGGTCACCTTGTCTCTCGAACCCATCACTAGCACTGGACTCCTTACACTCATTATCACAGCACACACCGCGTTTCGTCCGACCACCATTCTCCTGGAACCGTCTCCCGACCTTTGAGTGGGGACCGCGCACGAAACGGCCCGCCTTCGCAGTCTCGTCCAAGTTCGTGAAGCTCTCAGCGATCTTCAGCACCTTCGTAGGCCTCCTGCGCTCCGTCACCCCGTTCCGTGTCGACACCTCGGGCCAGCACTCGTCTTGCATTCTAACTGATGATTGGACGACCCGCCACTAGCCCGCCTCGAACATAGTGCGTTCTCAAGTGTCCTCGATCTCGCAAACATACCCCAAACGAAACATTTCCGACCCAGCCGACGCAATATTTATGTGGCGGTACACGAAGCGCGAAACATTGTTTAACACACAAACTAATCCAAATTTATGAAACTGTCACTTTCACGTATTCACGCATCCCAGATTTAAGCGGGTTCTCAGATTTGTTTCAGTTTTGGTATCAACACACGGGATAATTGTTGTTAATTGTATGTTATCGCGTACAGTTCGATTCGATTCACTGACGGACGACGACGAGTGGCGACGCGAGACGCGACCAAACAGTATATAAACTAATTCACTACGTTGACGACCAAGGGAAGCTGAAAAAGCAAGCAAGCAAGCGCGGCGCGGACATTGCCAGTAAACAGAAACACTCAAACACACATGACATAACAGTTCTTTATAGTGGCAATACTGATAGATATTGTCATGTTGGCGAAACTGGTATGCGTTCAATATAAAACAGTATTTAATCAAATGTTATTCATAAGATTATTTAGATTTCAGTCTATATAAATAAATATATCATGTTTACTTAATAACAATTAGCACCTGTGAATGACATCTAGCGATACCCTTTATGTATGTATTTACAC
This sequence comes from Dalla costala, assembly GCA_018245355.1. Classification (NCBI taxonomy): domain Eukaryota; kingdom Metazoa; phylum Arthropoda; class Insecta; order Lepidoptera; family Hesperiidae; genus Dalla; species Dalla costala. Next base: position 7,947 of record DWMR01000775.1, on the reverse strand, counting down.
GGAAAAGAAAATGTATGTCTGTGATTACTAAATTACTAAGATTGGCCAACTGTAATTTCAAATGAAGCATACCCAGTTACGCCTTATACGCCCAATACTCATTAAACTGACTTTTTAACATCAACCTGTCGGTTAAAGACGGCCGTTCCCGCAACCCCACTTTAGCGGGCTAAAACACCAGGGTGCATTCGTCATCCTGAGAAAACTGCCTGGATATGGAGGGAAACCTCGAGTCCTGAATACTTACCTCACAAGGGAAAGGCCACGCCTCCGCGTGAGATGAACCCGACTGACTGACTCAGTTTATTTTAGGATTGTACTCTTTAAAATATTGTGAAAAACTGCCTCACTCGAATGAATTATATTCGACAAAATTTGCAAGACTACTTTTTGAATGTTTTTTTTAGGCTAGGAAATAAAATAAAATAAAAATATCAAAAGAATTTTTTGTTGCCAGTAAAATAACGGAATTTTTTCCCTATAATTACGGAGTTTTGAAGAAATTTGTGATAAATGCACATTACCTGTACCCACATTTATTGTTGTTTATTTTGTGATGTAATGTAATATGTATACAAATAGTAGTGTTTGTGGGAAAGTAATGTGGGTCTTGTAAACCCGTTTTTAACAACTTTATGTTAGGTTTGTTGGCTGGTTATGTTATTATTTGACAGAAAATTATTGACTCTTGTCTTCTACGTACACCGTCTATGGCACGACTGATGACGAGTGTAACAATTCAGTACATTGTAGGTAGATAATAATTTAATTAACTGGGTAGTTGCGTGTAGCAGCAGACGTCACTACAGTCGGTCGTTGTTGCGAAACAATCGAGTGCACACGTCATTTTAAGTACTGCTAGTGATAAAGTGAAGTGGGTCTTGCAGTCCCGATTTTTAACAACTTTAAGTCAAGTTATTTGGTTGGTAATGTTATAACTTGGGAAAAAATATTGCATTAGGAACTTGTTCGTTTCAGAAATTATTATGTTAAAAAATAAGTACACATGTCATATTTGCAATTTTGCTGTTTATTGTAATCCATGCTGACGACTATATACTTAATTTAAATGAATCTATATCACACGGTGGAAACAACGATGTCATTCCACTTGGAGAAAACCATCTCAAATATGTCTTAAGTCAACATTACAATTAAAGACAATGTTTCCTTGAGATATGTCTCCACAAAGAAATAATCTCTGTCACATTAAAAATAACAACACTAGCTCAATTATTCACAACTGTCTACCTACTATCTATTAAAAATTTAACGCTCAATAGCTATAAATACAAATATATTATTGCTGTTGCGATTTTATATCTAGTTTCACCTTAACTATCTAGATAAACTATACATGGATCTCAAAATGAGTATTCGTTCTTTCACCTAATTAATCGTAGACACTAAAAACTAATTACTTACTACTAGTATTGCTTGATGCAGGAAAACATGGCTTCCCTTTGAAGAGTTGTAATAAATACATAGTTATTTATTAACTATATAAAAGCAACCATCACATGGCGCGTTTGTAACATCTATCTATGTACTGCCATTGAAGAGAAGTTTGCGTCAAAATGTGCTGTACCACAGAAGTTGATTTTTGTTAAAGAGTGCTGTTTACAAAAAGTTAGTACGGCTGATACGTAAAGGTCCTCATTTTTTAGACCAATGTCAGCTGTCAAATGATGACCTTTTATGCACTAATTAGTCGAATCTTCCTTTAACAAGAAGGGTTAGCAAGTGTGTAACATTAAAAGCACAATTTTGGCGCCAACTTCTATTTTATTTTTAAATTCTTTATAGCTTCCAGTTTAATATTTTTTATCATTAGAATGGTTATTGAGTGTACCTACGTTCAGCAATGAAACTTATTACTAACACAAAGTAAACAACTTATGAACTAAAATAAAACCTAACTGAACTGAGCAAATTAAAACATACTAAAATTAAACCCCATTTTGAAAAATTTCAAATGTAGACCATAAAGACAATAACTAAAGATAACGAATGCCTTTTGAATTACAATTATAACGTTTAAAAAGAACTATAAAGGAGTTACATTGCTTTTGATTATAAGTACCTTATTACAGAAAAAAATATAGGTAGGTAGATATTCACTAAAATTATTCTACCTACGATTAACATGTTATAATAATTTTGTACAAACTTTTTAAGCTTCATGTGTAAGATTTTATTTTAATTTTATAATGAAAACTTTAAACTTCGTACTTAGCTTTAAAAGGTTTAAAAGCTTTTTCCATGCACTGTAAAGACTTATTAGGAAAACTGTTTGCTTATTAAAAAGTTCAAAGTTTTCAAGGTGGATAATTTTAGTCTTAAGGTTTAAAAACCGAATTTTAAACGAAGGGCGTATTTCATTGCTTATTGATGATCTAGTCTTTTGTGTGAAAAAACTGAAAAAAAAAGCTTTTTTTAATGTCTTACGCATACAGATTAATACAGAGTTGAGTTTGAATAATAGTAGCAGTAGTTCCTATGTCGTGAAAGAAACTAAGATTTACTTTGATCTATGGTTAATTTCCGCTTCGCTAAATAATTATAATGCTGTATTATGTTATTGCAATAATAAAACTAATTTCGGTAAGAACTTATGAATAACAGGTTGAATGAATATTAGGTTTCTGTAATTGTTATCTCTCTATTATTATTTTTCCCTGATCCCTTTGCGGTTTCTCACAGGATCTTTGCCACCCTTCGTTAAAATTAGGTTTAAAGTTATTTGTGGATTGATTATTATTAACTATGATATTTATGTATGTAAGAAATGCTTAATGCTTATTATATTTAATTAACAAATGTATAGAATAAATTTATTTTGAAATATACAGTCTTCAATGCTGTGGATTTAAAGCTATGTTCTGTACAATTTCTTGTAAAATCATTAATTTAAGCAGGTTTTGAAATAAGTATCAAGATCAACTACGGTTACGGTTGGTGGAATTATTTTAACTAGTGGTCGTCTACTGGTTGATATTCGACCATAATTAATTAAATTTTTAAGAGATAATACCTACGTTGGACATTGACAGATTTAAACCATCCGCATCAAGTCCGCACATGGTAGGTACGTCCATGAGTCCGCATCAGTACCTAAATGTTTTATTTTGTGTGTTAAATGCATGGTAGTTTGTGTAATGTTTTATTTATTAATTTAATGAACTTTTAATGCATTATTAAATATTAGCTTTCTGCACTCTAACTGTGCCAAATTTCATACTCCGTAATACTCCTTTCGTTTCGTACTGAAAGTTTTTGCTTCACATATTAATATATAAGATCATAATTAAGATATACATGTCAAACTGGTATTTAGTCCATCAGCCTACACCTTAATTCTTTTTGCATATTCGTATATCTAATGTGCCAGGATCGAGCATCAACTTACTTCAACCCTGAACTACTTATATAGTTTTACGTAAGTATCTGCTAATTTGCCTGCATCTAATTACAGTCTCTTACATTTTCTAAATGCGAATAACAACAACGACTTTTGATTTTTGGTAAGGTTTTCATTTCTTTTTCTTTTCTAAAGCGTTCGGTTGACCGCGTGATATTCATAAAGTAGGCTAGACTGAAAATCGGTGTCATCCCGAGCTTTCGGAGGTTTTGTGTTCTTTTCCTTAAATTGTTCTGTGCTTTTATGCCCGTATAAATGCTTTTTCTTTCTTTCTATTTCGATTTTCAGATCAATAAAAAGTAGGTAATACTTATGCACTTACGGTTGCCACCAGTTAAATTATATACTTACCAGTACCAGTAGTGAATAAGGCGGGTCCAATTAACAGTTAATAATTTTTATAATTTTACAAGAAATTGAACAGATAAAATTGGTAGGTCATTATTTACATGGTATTATTAATCTATGCTATGGCGGTAGTATAACTGTGGATTTTATATTACGTAAAGGGAACGTGGCATAATGTTGATCGGGGTTTGAGTCTAGGTTTAGAATAAAATAATATTTTTAATATTAATAATTATTTGCGCTGTTAACACTAAAAATAGACTATTATTTGACTTTTCTAAATAAACCTTAATACCTACCTATTTTAAAAGAATAGAAGCATCTACTGGGAAATATTTTTGAGTCTTTTTTCTAAATATAATTGTATAAAGCTTCCAACATGCTTTAAAACGTCTCTCTTTTGTTTATAATAACGCCATAACCTTAAAATATAATTACCTATACACTGTAGCAATACTTGCGAAAAGGGTGAAGGTACAAACTACATGTGGACACAAATATAGAAGAAGCTGTAGGAACTAAGCTAGCAGGGCACTTGAGGGTTAAAAATCAGAAGTATTATGTATTAGTATTGCGTTAAGTTTAAAAATACAAAAAACACCAAGAGGCCAGCGGCATTATATTTTATAAATCGAATTGCAACCATCGTTGTAGATGCAAGATGATTGTGATTTGATTTATTCTCATTTCTCAGGCCGATTTTAAACCACTAAATGGTTTGTGTGTGTAGTGTTGCCAATCATGATTGTGTGTATCAAAAACGTTCAAATTTTAAATGGTTAAAACAGACCGATTATGATTCTAAGTACGAAAAACATTCACTTTTAATCCATTGAATGCTGCAATCGTAGACACAATAGAAAATCAATTGTGTTTCGCCTAGATGTGCCCACTGTACATTCCAGGGGTTAAAGATACATTTTAATTTTAATCCTTTTCATTTCAGGTGCAAAATTTGTTCTCTAACCGGGAGTAATCGGAAGGAAGTCTATCAGCACATTCAAAGACATTTGGATTTACAGGAGGTTCATCTTTGTGAGCATTGCGGGAAGAGTTTTTCTACCCGCACTACTCTGGTGCGCCACTTACAGCAGCATGCAGCTATCGAGGTGCATAGATGCAATCTTTGTAACACTAAATTCAGTAATGCAAAGGACAAGGATCAACATCTACTTGAACATACAGAAATCTCTATGTGCGAGAAGTGTGGGACGAGTGTGCTTCATAACAAATTAGGTACACATAATTGTAGTGAGTAGTGTTGGTAACTCTGGACGTATTTGATTGACAATATCAGTTTTCTGTGAATGCGGGAAGAACAAATTGTATGGAAATTATATTCTGGACAGAATTTATGTACAGTGGCCTCTAGACAAAAATCTTTTCTGATCACGCTTACGCTAACGACATCTTGAAAATGTGTGAGTAATGACACTAATGACATTAGCTGCGGAAAAGTTACGTGCGGTCACGTCATGTGTCAATGTCATTACCATACATTTTGAAGATGTCGTTAGCGTTAGTGTGAACAGCCCCTCTAGACAAAAATCATTTCTGTTCACGCTAGCGCTAACGACATCTTCAAAATGAATGGGTTGACATTAGCTGAAAAGGGTAACTACTGAGTTTCTTGCCGTGTTCTTCTCAGTAGTATCAACCTTCCGAACCTGCGGTAGATAAAAAATGTATTGACGTTCAACAAGTGTATTTAAAATACCATATCGCACCCCTAGTAATGTAAGGCCACAACTCAAAATTTGATGTTTTCGGGTTTTTGTGTTAAACGGGCTCAATATCCACTATTCTACACAGTGCCTGTCACAGAAAGAGAAAAAAAAACAATAGTAAAAGGAATACTTTAAACACGCTTTTTTACCATCAGATAAGGCTGTTTGCGTGTATAAAGTATAAAAAAAAAAAAGCCTTTTAACTTGAGATTTTTGAGATATGCCCTTACATTACTAGGGGTGCGATATATCCATAAATTTCAATTAAGGCGTTATTAGTTATATAATCTTATAATATTAATACGTGAAGCAAAAAATTTTCGGTAACATTTTACGAAAATTACACGTACAAACGCGATCACTAATTAGTAATTACAAACGTAACAGACAAACAGGCAAAAATTTTAAGAATCATGGTTTTGGGTTCTATTGCGTTAAGGCCCCTAATAATAGTTTTTCTCATATAACTTCCATGTACAGACAGCGACCATTTACAAATTTATTATATTTATAGAATATTAGTATTTGCCTGCGGCTCTGCTCTCGTAACAACCACATGCATATTTCCGGGATAAAACAGTACAATACAATATTGATTCATTAATGCATCCATGTATTTAGCACACTCAAAAAGTGACTTTAAGGTGTGGATGGAACCTGTTTGATAATGCATTGCTGCGACCGTCAAATAGGTCAAAAATAAATAATCTAAATAGCTTTAATTTAAATTGCTAATTCGTTACAATCAAACTTAGCTTTAATTTAAATTGCTAATTTTTATGTTATTTTAGTCAATAAAGTCATAAAACGCATTCAGTATCACAGAAGGGTTAGCTTCACCATCACGTCAACATCAAAGTAAAATTAGCTTGATAGCTAGGCATATATTTACATACACGAGGTTACATGTTAGGCGTCGTCCATAAGTGAAAACGTGGTATACTTTTTGTGAAGTGTACTTAGTGAGGTGACTGACAAAATATATAGGTACCTATTATATAGTTCTTCAATAGAAACATTGTCTTCGCTAATAAGCTTAGTGGTAGGTAAGTAGAGTTTTTTCTGCCATTTATTCTGATTGTTTTTATCCATACTGTTTTAGCCGAAATGTTTGAATTTTGGACGTAAATATCTAGGGCGGCAGTGGTTGATGGGACTGCATGCTCGTTTGCTATTCTTATCAAATAAAAAATACGAGTAGGTAAGTCCTTCATACTTCCATGATTTGAATAAATACCATAGACAATTAGTTTTTAGTGTAACTGTTTAATAAACGCACAGTGAATGCACTACTTATGCTAATCACAGGATTCGTTCGGAGTGAGACCAAAACTTTTCCACCAAGTTAAATAAACCCAAAGATGTGTTAACCACAGATACGCTAACTTTAAATAAATGCAAGGAATCAATAATTACTTTATATCTATTTATTGCATTCTATGATAAGTGGTAAGGTCAATTTACATTCATCTTGGACCCTGTAGGGCACAGCAAATTTGAAGAGAGGAGGCGCTTTATTTCTCGTTAATTTCGGAATTTCTTTTTATATAGATATATTTTATCATTATTTCTAATCTATTCCGTTATTATCAAGTTATTATGTATATTCTTTGTCCCATTTTCTACATTCTGTTACTATATTACTGTCATCTGAATATTTCTTGATTGGTTAATAGCTCTCATTGATAAGTAATTTATTGTTTTAAGTGGTTGATACATTTTATGTCGTTTGTTTAGTTTTTTAATGGTTCTGGTAATTTATTGAGTATTTTTTATGTCATTGAAGGCTCAATGCCAAGTCGAATGAAGCTTAACAATCACATTTTATCCAAATGCAAACTACAACTTTTAACAATTAGGTTAAATACAGATTGAAAGCAACGATGAAAACCGTCGTAAGACAAATTTAGCTTTTTTTACCAAATTTGACTTACGACAGTTTTCATGAATACCGATGAACAACGATGAAAACCGTCGTAAGTCAAACTTAGCTTTTTTACCAAATTGACTTACGACGGTTTTCATCGTGTAATGTAGTAGCAGAGCGTTTATTCAATTATCGCGGAACGGTCTATAGGGTTTCGCGGCCTCCGAGAAATCCACGCTCTATTTAAATCTAGGCAGATACAGTGTTACGTGCCCCCCCGGGCACAGCCACGACGCGGCGGATGCAATTAAGATATTCCCCACATTTATCGGATGGCGACCGCGGCGGGTTTGCTTGGTTATTAATTAACTTGTGCACTCGTGGCCCGATGCTTCAGATGGTTTGATGGTTTCAATCAGATGGTTTAATTACAGCACACAGAGAGAATACAGGATAGGTACAAAAAGAATAAGAAATTTACATATTTAAAGATAAGATAAGATGAAGAGGGCCGGCGACGCATTGGCGACTCCTCTGGTGTTGCAAATGTCCATAGGCGACGGTGACCACTTACCATCAGGTGG